>NW_017550575.1:1075001-1164066 GCF_001854935.1 Bemisia tabaci | reverse complement strand
AGGGCCGTAACTTGCCATTTTCCTTCAGAATTGATGTGTCGCTTGCCAAAATTTTTGAATTTTGGGTTTAGGCCCTTTAGGCCCTTTGAGGCACGGGTTAAAATTTTTTTAAAATTTTTTCCTTTTAGGGGGTTCATTTAGAGACTACATAGAAACTTTTTAGGGGTTGACCAACTTGATTTTCGCAAAACTCAAAAATAAGGCACACCCTAGCGTGGGCCTTCGATTTTATTGGAGTAATCGCGGATCAGAGGACAAAATATACACAAGTCTTCAATACATACACGATAGTGTTCAAACTCGGCGGTAATAATTAATCAGCAAGTAACAATCGCCTTTGAACAATCGGACATTGTCAAATTTCCTGTAATAAAATATTCCTCCTCAAAAGAAGTTTTGAATATTTCCCTTTGAAATTTCCGACCACGTTAAATTGAAATTAGAGTGAAATTTGGTAAAATATTCAAAGGAAAATATGCTTGAATTATTTTAAAAAAATTGCATTTCATTGACAGAAATTTGGCAGGTCCCAAATTTTAATAGAGATTTTCCCCTCTGTGCGACGGATGGGGCATGCCTGTCAATAAATTAGACAGTGAAGGACACCTCGTAAATCTGCCTAACACCCTCTCTCTCTCTGGTGTGATGTGACACTATAAAACGAGATACGATCAATCGTATTGGTGGGCAGTAAAAGTTCATTGATGCCGATGGAGTCCACTATTGAGAATGGTAATGGCTTTGTTAACGTGTTGTTTTTAGTACGCGATCAAAAAATAGTAAAAAGTGGAATATCCTTCGCAAATAGTAAATTCGGGGATTTTTCAAGACGTTTAAGCTGTCAATCAAATTTTAGACGAAAGGGCGTTTAACTCCATTCCAAGGTTAAAAAGTTGGCACAAACAATTTGTTTTTTTACGAGAAAATGACTTTGCTGTTTCTGTCAAAAAGTGTAATGATTCTTGCGTATAACCAGGAGAAGAATCAGTGAAATTTTCGGTTACATTTTACCAACAGTTTTTACGTAAAATTGCAATTTTCGTGTAAAAATGTTGCAACTTTGAGATTTTG
The DNA here is from genome assembly GCF_001854935.1 of Bemisia tabaci. Taxonomy (NCBI): domain Eukaryota; kingdom Metazoa; phylum Arthropoda; class Insecta; order Hemiptera; family Aleyrodidae; genus Bemisia; species Bemisia tabaci. Next base: position 1,162,995 of record NW_017550575.1, on the reverse strand, counting down.
TTACGTTCGTTTGTATGAAAAATGGTGATTCATGTACCACATATGTTCTACAACAGTGACCGTCTACAAAAAAGAGGCTTTAGTCTTTACGGACACTGGAAAAAAAAAACACCATGGATCTTGAGTCCAGACTCTTAAAAACATCGACAAGAAAAAGTAACCTTGATTCAATCAGAATCTAGCTTAAATCAAGAACCAAGCCTCTTAATGTAAGCTGATTTCCTTTTGATTCAATCAAAAATCCGATTGAATCAAGAGTCCTTTTTCTTGTCAATGTTTTCAAGAGTAAGGACTCTAGATCCAATATGTTTTTTTTTTTTTTTTTTTTTTTTTTTTTTTTTTTTTTTTTTTTTTTTTTTTTTTNTTTTTTTTTTTTTTTTTTTTTTTTTCCAGTGCACTACATGGATTGCATTTTGCAAGAAGGAACCAAGACCATTCAAATGTTGCTAGGATTGTGCAACTTACATTTTCTTGTTGTTATGTTTTCTTGTCAATGTTTTTAAGAGTCTGGACACTAGATCCATGGTGTTTTTTTTCCAGTGGATATTAAATTGGAACGATAGTTCGTCAACTTGTTATCCAGTTCAGAGGGATGCTCTGCCGATTTTGAGATTCATCGGTTTGATTTATTCGAATAAGCCAAACCTTGATTATAAACTGCGGGAAAACAAAATGATTAAAAAGTATAGGTGAAAAGAAGATGTGACTTACCACGCAGTTCAAAGAAAGTCTAGACGGGCACTCTTTAAGGTGGTTGGCGGTGTAGTTGAGGCAAGGCGTGATGGATCCTACTCCGTCGTTGTACTCGCCACATTGGTAACACCTCAATCCTGACGTCCCAGGTACACCTGCCCACACAAAAAAATTAAATCATAGCTATAATCCGCTGAAAACAAATCTCATAGATTATGTAGCATCGCGTCCAAGATATTGGACTCCATGCTCACCCTTGATAAAATTGCCTGCTCATCTCGTCCAAGATCTTGAACTCCATGCTCATTGCTAAACTTCTCACTTCTTTGCTTGAGCATGGACTGCATGGAGTCCAATAGCAGGTAGACCTTTCTAAAGTTTTGGAGTTCATCATGATAGAAAATCGTATACTTCTCTTATCTAATCTAACTTGAACTAATCTAACCTTACCTAACCTAACCTGACCTAAGCAATGCACAATTTTTTTCGTCTTCATTTCACAAAAATTGTCTTAATTCATTTTTGGACTCTATGCTTGTGTATCGTCAGAGAGTACCTGCATCCCATAATTTTGGACGCTATGCTCACTTCGATTTTTCGAAAAATTTATCCCTAATTAAAGTGAGCATGCATTCCAAGATCTTGGAGGTGATCAGCAACCGAACATTATGTATAGCTGAGCATGGAGTCCCATGTCCCAGTTACCATCTCGTAATAGTGAAAATTTCACGAGAGACACGATGGTGTCACTAATTTTCTCTGAAATCAGCCTCCAATCTCAAAAAAAGCTCTCAAAATTGAAGCCGCAATGGAGGTGACATTCCACGCCATATTGAGAGTCCACCTCTATATCCAGCGAAACTCTCCATTCACAGATAGGGAGCGAAGGCGTTAGCAAGGTTGCCGTATGGTTTTGACTTTGGGGTCCCCAAAGTTAATAACAATAAAAATAATAAAAAGGAGATTTCTCAGCTAACAAAAACTTCGGTTACCCGAGCTGAAATTGGATCCCCACGATTGCAAATTTCAGTTAGCTGGACTGAAAAACTTGTTGTTTCGTATAAATCAAAGTTTTTTTCTCTGCATATAAAGCTAAAAATTCGCCTTAAAACGAACATTTCCAATAAAAGCCGGCAATATTCTCCTTAGTCATGACAGGTCGCCTTTGAAAATGCATTATCCACTGCGGTCAAGGTCAACAGAGTACTGGAGAAGCGAACAACCTTTTTAAAAGACTTAGGAATTTGCCGCAATGACGCGACAAAACATCCTCACATAAAGAAGAATAAAAAAATAAAAAAAAATCCCTCAGCACTTAGAAAAATTAGACACATCGCGAAATGCGGTTCGAGAATTCCACTGCTAAGAGGTCTGTTTAAATTCGTAACTTATGAGCTGCAGCTTAAAAAACTCTCCGGCGCGAACTGAACTGAGAAACGGCCATCAATTAGCCCTCTCGGAGCACAGCTGCGGCCAAAAGTCGTTCGGAATTAACCGTTGTGTTACTAAGCTCCTCTTAATGTACTTCCAACTTTTTTCACTCCTTCGCTGAAATATTCCGAATATTTATGAGCCTTTAAAAGCTGCTTTGAACTTAAAATATGTCGAGCATCTTTCTACAAAGAAAGAGGGTTATCCGTGCAAAGTCGTAATTCATGCAATTTACAACAGGAGAGTTCTACCACCACGTCTCCGTCTCATATAGTAAACATTCTTATGAGATGGATCTGAGAAGGTTTTTAGACGTTTTGCCCTTCCCGCTAAAGAAAGGAGCTCCCCTAGGGTAAAATTCGTCTTTTCCCGGACGGAGAGACACAGCATCATTCCAAAATTTACAAAATTAACGCGAACAATTCATTTTTTTACGTAACTATGACTGCGAAAATAAAGAAGCGCATTTGAAAAGGCTAGTTAAGAATAATTAGGAATAAAATGTATAGGGGTGGCATATCTCGCTGAGGGTGTCACACTTATTGTGTCACACACCGCTTTTTCCTCCTTTCCCTGCTCAACTGCGTCGTCAATGAAAACGATATCACTTTTAACCTGAAGCAAAATTATAGATACTGGTAAAAGCACCAGTTTCCTCTTTTCCCTTATATTTGCAAAGACGATTAATAAAACCGTGGGTCAACATTTTCATCAAATCGGCCTTTTTACATCGAAACCTTTTCATCCACGGGCAATTTTACGTTGCACTATCGAGATGGATCAATTTCAACAAAAAAATTCAAAAATGGGGTAAATGATTAAATTAATATTATTCGTAATGAAATAGCTAAAACTTTTGTTTTAGCAGGACAACAACGTTAGCAATTAGGAAAGCAGGGAACTATTTTAGCAGAAACCAACCGAACACCCTTTGATTTTTCAGAAGGAGAATCAGAATTTATTCCAGGATTTAACATTGAGTCAATTTGTTTTTCTAATAAATATTGGATGTGCGAAGCACTTAGGGAATTGAGGAGAGGGTGGTGCCGCAATGTAGCCAAGAAGTCAGTCGTCTAGTATGATAAAACAAAACACAGATTGGTGATAAAAAAAATACTAATCTGTGCTTTGTTTCACCTTATTCGAGTGAAACTGTCTAATTGTACCTTTCCACGGACTTTCCAAGATTTAGAAAATATTTGACCCAGATCTTATTTTTACTTGCTTTAATTCTGTTTTATTAAAAAAGTTATAACCAAAGTTTTTTACCCTCACAGCAGCCGTCAAGAATGAAACATTTTACGGGCACGAGTAAAATTTCGGTTATCTGTAAACAATAGATGCTGTGTGGAAAATTATTCATCTCCGTGTTTTAAAAGATGCCTTCAAATTTGTTGATTCGGACGTCATTTTTAGCACGCGCCGCGGTGTTTTTTTCCCCCAAATACAACGAGGCACATTAATCTTACGTCTGATCCATCTCAACAGCCTCCTGTCTGTTGCGACGAGTGGACGACACTGGCACACTGGAAAAAAAAACACATTGGATCTAGAGTCCAGACTCTTAAAAACATCGACAAGAAAAAATACTCTAGATTCAATCGGATTTTTGCTTATAAATCAAGAACCAAGCCTCTTAATATGAGAGGATTTCCTTTTGATATAAGCAAAAATCCGATTGAATCAAGAGTATTTTTTCTTGTCGATGTTTTCAAGAGTTTGGACTCTAGATACAATGTTTTTTTTTTTTTTTTTTTTTTTTTTTTTTTTTTTTTTTTTTTTTTNTTTTTTTTTTTTTTTTTTTTTTTTTTTTTCCAGTGAAACGTGATGAAGTATGCATCAAAATCTGAAGTTTTAGTCAAAAATTTCATTACATGTCCGACCTCTCTGATTAACTCGATCCACTGTGCGCCGATCGAAGAAGTTTCGACGCCTCGATCAAAGCTCAGCTCGTCGTGGTTGGAAGTTTCCTCCCGGTTTTGGCTTTGTGCAGTTGTCATCGTCATCATTATCGGTTAAGAGTTCTGCATGAGCGACTCCCCTTCCAGGCGGGAGGAGACAGTCTTTGAAAAACTTGGAGGTGGCCCTTGTTTGGTTTTCGGGGGCTCAAGCGGTGGAGAACCGTTCGGACAGATACACTAACGAATTCAGATGACCAACATTTCCTTGCCAGATTTAAGGAAAGTCCAGAGGGAAGCTTCGACGAAAAAGTTTTCCGGGGACACGAAAAAAATTAAATTGCTGATTGAACAATTTTGTAGTTGAAAGAGCGTTCGACATATTTCAATGTAGATTTTACAATAAAAAATACTAATTTCAACTACCCCAGTGGTTGAATTAGCTTTCCACTGTTGTAAAATGTACATTTGAAATATGTCGGACATATTTTTTAACAATTTAATCGTTAACTTAGTGATCCATTTTTTTTTCTGTGGCGTAAATTTACCAATTTTATACCTCATCGAATGGAATATACAGAGACAATTGATGAAAAGGTCGGAAAACTATTTCTCTTAACTTTCTAATACGTTATAGAACTTTAAAGTCGGCTAAGTAGAACTCTGAATAAGTTGGTTTTTCTGGATTCTTGCGGAAATTAGGAACTTTTCTTAACTTTTCTGCCCGTCTTTGCGCAATATAAGAGTCCCAAAGTGCACTTTTGACACGTTCGAAAACAAATCAGTGAAGTTTGAAACTGACCGATCGACAGGCTGCAGAGGCGAATACGAAACACAATCACTGAAGATTCCAAGATAAGACTTCGACTCGAACTTTAGAAGACAGAACTTATCTTTTCTTATTGCAGGAGAAACTGGCAAATTATCTTCTATGTGTAATAGAAAACCAAATTACTGCGCTCGCAAAAAGTTGTTCAATGCGTTCCAAGTGACTTTGATGAGAGTAGACATTCCCGCCAAACATGAGGATACACGAACGTGAGCGGTGTTGTGTGATATTAGTTCTTCCTATGATGGCTCCAATCCAGAGATTTCTAAATTCTCTTTCAGTAAAGACGTTGATGCATTGTTTGGAGTCAGTTTTGAGGAGCCAACGTCCTACTTGGACCGAGTTTATCAGAAAAAAATCAACCCATATTATGTTGAAGCTAAGAAAAAGAGGTCTGAAGTTTTATTCCTCCATAAGACTCAACGTAGAAAATAAACTTTTACCCTTCTTTTCACAAACTAATTTTCTTTCTCGACTTTGAGTTTTTGGCAGGAGAAAATAAACGACAAGTGGAACTTAAAAATATTCTTAACTAAATTTTTCCGAAAATGAGGGTTGGCTCCTATCTAATAAACTCGGCCCCATCGTGGACGCTGTGAACGTTATCTTTGAAGTTTCACGGAGTTTCTCTTCAGAAATGCCAAACTATTAAATTTGATGATAGAACCTCCAAGTGATATGACTTAGGGTCACTGATATGACAAGAAGATGCTCCAGATGTGCAGGGGCCGGTAATTTCCTTTTTCAGGAAGTATATAACGTGGCCGAACCAACTTCTCTCTCACCACTTGGCAACTTTGAAACGGGCCCACTTTGATCCGCGTGTCCGGTGATTGAGTCAACAGGAGAGGTCGGACAAAATTTGAAAACTTTATACGCTTATAACTCCATATATACAATACTTTGAGGTTCTGAAAGTGGCTCCATTGGTTTCCTCGTGAAATTTTCTTCTAAAAGCGCTCCTCAATATTTAAAATGTGATGAAATGAACATAAAAATGTGCAGTTTTAGTCAAAAATGTCATGTCCGACCTCTCTAATTGACTCGATCCACTGTGTGGCGAGGGGTTTGCCGGTAGGGAGTGGTTTAGGAGGAGTGGAATTGGTGTTTCGGCAAGTCGAGCATCACGCCGACGGATAGAAATCCAACCTGGAGGCAACTTCTCATGTTTGTCTTTCCAACTTTCACTAGACTACCGGTCGTGCATTCATAGGTACGAGGAGACAGTTTGGATGAAGCCTAATAACTAAAAAAAGAGGGCTGATAAGAAAGGGAAGGAGGAAGACAGTCGGATTACATTTTGCCAATAGAAACTACAATTTCTGGCTAATCTGTAAAAACACATACGTCCACAGGGTAACTAATGTTACATACATTGTTTATGAACTAAGCCAGAAAGTTACTTCCATATCGCAAAATGTTGTCCAGTTTACGTGGCTTTTCCAGTATGATTGTTACAGAAAAAATGATATTTTTATTCAGGGTGACGAGATTTCTGAAATTCCAACATTCTTTGACTTTTCAGGAAATTTCGCCAACCTCCGAAATTCTCCCAAAAACAAATTTCCCTTAATTTTTTTATTATTTAGTATGGTTCTCCATTAAAATTCTTTTTAAAAAAATATAAACCGGGGTCTTCTTTGAAATTGATAAAAATGCAATGTTTTGACTAGAAGATAAGAAATGAACGTTCAGTAGCAACCCTCCAAGGTGGGGCAAATTTCTTGACTTTTCCGGGATATCCATAACTGTTCAAGAAGTTGTCACCTGTTTATAGCTTAGTTCACTTACTTCGTATTTTTATTATTTTTCCCCTTTCTGCTAATTTTTTGCGTTTGTGAAGAAGAATTTTTCCGGGCTGTCTTTCATTAAAATACGCATTAATACAACAGAGGAGACAGAAAGAAAGTCGCTGTCCGACTTTCATTATGCTGGTCTTTAACATCACACGTTCGCGCTGGGCATGTAAAAAGTCTGGTACTACCACAAGCGAAAGAATCCATCTCGTGGGACGTGCAAAGAGTACAGAAACAGCGAAGAAAAAAGCGCTTTAATTATTCGACTGAATGCGTACCACTTAGGATTTCACGACGACCGCTGAGCGCTGACTAAGCTGTCGTTTGGTCGTGAACAGGCACAACGTCTAATTTCACCGGGTGGGTTCTCCTGAGAACAGCGCTCGATTTGCTCGGGCAACTTGAAACCAAACCTAAGGGCACTCGCTAGCATTTTTAGCCGCTGTGTTGCTCCTCGTTTGAATGCAAAACGTAAATTTTCGACGCAAAGTCTATGCTGCTATATCAAAGTTTGTGTAGCTGACAAAATCAACTCGAAACAATACTAAGTACAGGGACGTTAAAATTCTTCATGGTCTAAAAATTCCTTTCGAGAGTCAACGCTTAGATTGGCTTAATTTACTCAAGACTAAAGAAATTTACTTTTTGCTTAAATAGCGGGAATGAAATCTAGTTAAGACAACAAATACTGCCTTCAACCATCGTTGCAATTTTTCATGAAAAATAAAATCTTTAACTATCATGTGAAATCTATCATGAAATTTCAGAATATTATAAAAAAATAATTGAAAAATATTTTTCGACATTAAATGAAAAATTAAATGAAGGGTAACTGGTTTTTGTTTTTTTGTGTTTTCAGTGCGTGGTGCATACCCAGCACATAAAAATATGTTTCATATTTTCCATAACTTGGTGATATTTTATGAAATATTTTACGGAAATATTCAATTTTTCAAATGTTTCATTTCACCCGTGCAACCCTGCTTCCAACCCACCAGCAAGGTCGCAGTATAACCTTAGAGACGCAGAAAAACCTCCACTCGAATATTAGTGACAGATATAATCTTTTACTCTCGAAGACTCAGACTATTACCTAATGACTTGTCTTACGGTCTCATAATAAACAAAAGTTTGAAAAAAAAAAAAAAATTGAAACGAGGCATCAACACGTAAAATCGGTCCCTCAAATGATTTTGTGTTACGCGAACTTCATACGAAACGACAATCCCGATATCGATATTTGGCGGTTTTAATCTCCCGTCGCTTTGCTAAGGCGCAATTCTACAACTATACGTACTCTCCAGAATGCGTGAGGTATCACGCCGCACTTGAAGGCGTTTTCAAAACAGCCAAATTTCGATACTAGGTTTTCGATTCGCATGACGTTCGGAGTACGAGACCAATGGAATGACTGGTCTTACGGTCTCATAATTAACAAAATTTTAGAAAAAAAAATTGAAACGAGGCATCAGCACGTAAAATCAGTCATTCCATTGATTTTGTGTTACGCCAACTTCATACGAAATGACATTCCTGATATCGATATCTGGCGGTTTTGCAAACGCCTTCAATTACGGAGTAATACCTTACGCATTCCGGAGAGTACGAATAGTTGTATCATTGCGCCTTAGCAATGCGACGGAAGATTACGAAATAGCCTCCACGCACGCTGGCAGCTTACACGCTTCCTCTCAACTTGGACAAAAGTTTTTATAAAAAGAAAGTGAAATAATGAGACGTGCACAGAGGAGTTGCATTAGCTCGTAAGATCAGTCTCTACATTGATTTTGTGCTCCGAACTTCATGCGGAACAGCACTCCCGATATAGAAACTTGACTGTTTTGAAAACACCTTCAAGTGCGGCGTGATACCTCACGCGTTCCGGAGGGTACGAATAGTTGTAGCATTGCGCCTTAGCAATGCGACGGAAGATTACAATTGAAATAGCCTTCACGTATGCTGGCCTTGTCCGTTTTTCATTGACATTTTTGCAGTTGTGAATGCATAGTTCAAGTGCGCTCAAGCTGGAATTGTAAGAACAAATGGGTAATTTTTATAGGAGAGCAAAACGTAAACAAGTGTTAAGAAATGGAACAAAAAAATATTAACTGAAGTTAACAATAAAATACTAAGAAATTCCGTTAAAATTATGCATAAAAGCGAAGATAAAACAGAAATACATCCAGGACGTTTTGCGCAGCTTACACGATCCCTCTTAACTTGAACCGGTATGATTTGGCCAAAATACATTATCTCTGAGCAGATATTTGGAAACATCCAAAAGGAGACAAATCTTCACTTTCCGGCCAAAGTATCACAAACACCATGCGACGTCTAAAAAGTTCCGCCGTCATCTTATTTTCTTACCGAGCAATTTTTCAACGAAGCTGTCCGGAATTTCATGAATTTTCTTTGTGCTGCCGATTTTCAGTGACATTTTCAGCCAACAATTCCTTTATAAGAAAAGAAAATGGCGGCGGAAATGTTGAAACGTCGCATGGTGCTTCTGATACTTCAGCTGGACGGTGAGGACATTATCTCTGCATGCGCGGATATTTTGAAACATCCAAAAGAAGACAAGTGACTTGTAGAACGAGTAGACGTTGTTCTTGTTGCCGCAACCGAGTGTCCCGGCTGAACGTTGGGACATGCGAGTCGCTTTTCTTCCGGATATTGAATTCTCCCCTCTCACGCCTCTCGCCTCCCCCGTCTCCGGAAGTATTTCGCCGATTCAGCGGAAATGAGCTGACCGACGAGCGTGGGCCTCGAGCCGTCTGCTCGCCAATATGTTCACCCCGTGACGCAATTGCCCGACAGGTACTTTTAAAACCGGCCCTTTGGGTCCATCGATAATCGTCTAGAGATATATTCCTTAATGGCATAATCCGAGACGAACTATTTCAAGAAAGAAGACCTGTACAGGGAGAGTAGGGACAAGTCAGTAATTTCGAGGTTAGGTCATGGAGCTTTTGGGGCACAAAAATGCAGCAAATCGATCTATGAATGGAGATGTTGCATGTTTGAGGAATTTGCGATTTGACTGTCGATTCTTATGCAAAAGTTAGCGAAAAACACGATGGTGTCACTGGTTTTGTCTGAAATCAACTCCCAAGCTCAAAAAAAGCTCTCAAGTTGAGGCCAAAATGGAGGGGATATCCCACCCTACCCTGAGAGTCCACCTCTACATCAAGACAAACTCATCATGCAAAGATAGGGAGCAAACAATACAGGATAGGGGTCAGACAATACATAGGGCTGCAATTTTATTTGGAGATTCTAAAACTGAAAACACGGCATCATTGCTCATGGATTTGCTCCCTATCTTTACATGGAAAGTTTTTTTTTTTTTTTTATGTAGACGTGGACTCTCAGGATAGCGTGGGATATCTCCTCCATTTTGGCCTCAACTTGAGAGCTTTTTTGAGCTTGGGAGTTGATTTCAGAGAAAACCAGTGGCACCATCGTGTTTCTCGCGAACTTTTACAAAAGAGACAATAACCAAATCGCAAATTCCTCACACATGCAACATCTCCAATTCTCCATTATCCAGATAACGGGCTAGAGTATCTACTTATACTGCCTTGCTAATAGGAATAACGCCGTATGAGCCTTCAGAAGTTGCTTCCAATAAAAACCGAATTCTTTGGGAAAACTGTGAATATTTTTTCCCCAAGATTTTCAGGCAATTTTGTACGCAATATAATATAAAATATCTGTAAATCTCAAAGAAAAATATGCGGGAATGTCGTAAAAAATACATGGTTTATGAAGGGAAATCTGGCAACTCTCGAATATTTATACGGCGTTCTTCCTTAGCACGGCAGAGTAGGTATGAGAAAAATACGGACTTGCCGAAGTATGCAGCTTTCGGGGCTCAAAAGGGCAGCCAACCCTCTTCCATAAAATTTGTCACTGCCAATCTTCAGATTTTAACATCAAACCAAGATGGCCAAGAATGTCCATAAATGAGCGTTCTTCCGCAATAATGAGTAAATTTGTGCAAAAATCTAAGTCAAATACGTGCTTTACAAACAACAATTGTAATGATAAATTACTGTACAGAGTGATTTACTATACATTTATAGAAGTTCTGCCACGTATTAAACCGAGATACATGGTTTGAAAGTTTTACCATCGATGTATTTCGTAGTGAAGAAGAGTGAAACTAGTTAAATGGCAAATATGACTGGTGGACTTGGGATTTCGGCAAGTGCGAAGTTTAATGTAACGAGCACGGAAAACTATAACTTCTCGGTAACGAGTTGAATTTTGAAATTTCTGATGCGTTCACCGTCTTTTACGTGGGATTCTGATGAGGAAACATATGCTAGGGTGCTTAATTTCTTACCCTACTTATTGCAGTAATCCCGGATTAAAGTTTTTATGGGCTGCTGTTAGGACTTCCGTTTCTCACTGATTCCCGGTTGCTTTCAAGATTAAACACTTTAATGAGGTGATGATCGTATAATACTGACGTGCTCAGGAAGAATGCCGTATGAACCATCGGACATTGTCAAATTTCTTCAAATAAAACACGGCTTCTCAGATTAACCATTGATAATTTTTCCTCCAATTTTTCAGAGTATCTTATGAGCAATTTAATTTAAGAAATATAATGTCTATAACAATATAATAAATTAAGGGGGAGATTCCTGTGAAGTTGTTTGATAGTCTTAGGAAGCTCAACCTTAGAGAGAAGCTGTATCAACAATTACATAAAGCAGCGTTGCTAGGGAGCTGCAGGATTGTAAGGCGAGCTCTGGGTGATGGATAGTTACCACCAACTGAAAAATTAACCTGTATTTTAAACTTCAATTTTAAATATCTACTCCAATTTTAAATTTTTCACTCCAATTTTAAAGTTTTAATCCCAATTTCAAATTTTTAAATTTAAGGACTCTCCTTTGCATTGAATTGCCGGGGGAGGACTGAATATCTACCGGCCTCGAGCTGTGAATTGAGATACGAGAACATAATAAATAAAAATAATGTCTTATCTGGAGGAATTTACCAGCTCTCTAATGTCCATACGGCGTTTTTCCTTAGCACGGCAGTATACTACCGTGCCAAGGGAAAACGCAGTATGAACATTCGAGAGTTGCCAAATTTCCTCTTAGAATACTTTGATTTTTGAAAAAAGTCACGAATATTTTTCCTCGGAAATTTTAGACTATTTAGATCAAATCAAGAACAAAATTCACTGAAAAACTGAAAGAAAAACATTCACAAATTTTTTGTAATTGAGTATTTGTAATTTGTCCGAGGAAATTTGGCAACGTCTGAGGGCTCATACGGCGTTTTTCCTTAGCACGGCAGTATACCAAGCTGTATAATCAGTGGCGTGTTGAGCACTTAACCGAATATTCACATTATTTCCTGTTCATCTGTGATTTTCAACCATTAAACGTCGAAACGCGAGTCAGTGACGAGCGCGAACGACACAAGACACATCCTCGCCGCGAAATCCGTCAGGATGCAGTTCCGTCATCGCGAGACCGCGTGGTTGGCGATAATATGAGGGTGGGGAGGGGTGCCGGGGGGCGAAAATAAAAAGCGATAAGAGGAAGGAAATGAGTAGCGATTAAATTTACGGCCGCTGTATGACGGGTTGCGTTACAGCCCCGGACGCCGGGCTGTATCGAAACTTTCCAGATAAAGATAATCCGGAACATAAAGGTAGTTCCCGGTTTTCGGCAAACGCCCTGCTCTCCAACTAAAACTCCACTCGAATCGGCCAAGAATAAAACTTTAAAGCCGAAACTTTTGCGAGCTTTTCAACGACCGAGGCTGCCAAATTTGTCGTCGAGCTGTAAATCTCGTCGAGTAAACGACAGAGTTTAACGTGAAAGGGCAAACCATGAGCAGCTCAGCTCACTATGCTTAAGCACAATGAGATGAAAAACAATGCTAAAACGCGATAAACAAGGCTTTGAAAGGTGTATTTCCTTCGAAAAATACACCGACAGAGTGCTGGTGATTATGGTAACGAGCGTTAAAATTTCGTAGGCTACTGAAATTCATGTGACAAGAGGGAAAAAGTCCATTCCAGTACAATCCTTCATACAGAAAAATTTTATTTTTAATCACAGTGATAATGTTTTTTTTTCTTCTTTTTATAGGTGTAAGTTTAAATTGATTGATTCATATGTAAATTATAAACGTTAATTTCTTACGTATGCGTTCATTTTGACTGTTTCCTGTACATTCAACGCATTCTCCGTGAATGTTCGATAAAAAACATATCTTCTAGAGGTCCAATTATCACTCTGTGCTTTGGTCGATTGCATTAGTCAATGGTGTCATAATGTACTTCATAAGCTCCGATGAAGGTCTTTGTCATGACGTGATTATGTTCACCTCAAAAACCACAATCTTAGCCACTATTTCAGTAAGAAAGTAACCCGACTCCATCCTGGCTTCTAATCTGACGATTAAATTGGAGGACTTATTTTGGCAGCAACGTCAAGAGATTTAAGAATAAGATGCAAAACAAATATTTTATAATGTTTGCGAGAGCGAAATGCTTATATTTACTTTGAAAAGAAGTTTGTTTTGAAACGGCGATTCCGCATGCCGTGCGCCGTGGGCAGTAATAGTGAGAACACATGTATCTGTGGATACAACTATTCGTACTTGCGTGTAACCGATGGTGGTATTTTTCGACAATGAAGGTGCTTCTGCTGGTCTCATTTTATCCCATGCCTTGCTGCCGTTACTCCGCTATCGCGCAGCTGTTCTAGAGTAAAATACGTTACAACATTATAAGACATGAATCTATTCGTCTAATGACCCTTTGTCTTTCGTTAAAAGAAAAAAGAAAAATATTTATAATTACGAGTACCTCGATTCAAAGTTAAAACATGCACGAAGATCAAGAAAAAAAAAAGTTTTTTGGAGAGGAGTATGCCGTCAGAGAGATCCCAGGTTCCTCCAGTCCGTATTTACACCACGGCTCGTAACACGTTGGAAAAATGTATGATTTACAAAATCTATTCTCAAGCGAAAAAACTAGCGTTTACTTTTTTGAAATTTTGAACTTCCATCTCGCTAATCAACCGCACTTAGGTCAAATTTAGTACCAAAGTAATAACGAAAAGTTTTTCAATGTACGAATTCTTTCGGAGTGATTTTGCTTTTTGTGTGCTAAAAAGTGCTAAATTAATGTCTATAATTAACAAAAGAATAGATCGATTTAAGTCTTCCGATTAAAAAAAAAAAAACCCATAATCACCGTGAATCATAACAGCTTTGGATACAAGCTATACCCTCGGGAAATTAATGGAACTTATTCGAACACATTCTCTTCCTCTTTTGATACAAGGCACGTCCTATCTTCTCAAAAGTAAATAGCTGAGCAAGGAAATCTGATCACAGTAAAAAGTGCCCGAGTTCGTTTAACGCTCGATTCGACTCAAGTAGAATTTGCTTTTTGTTAGCGTGAAGTATTAAAACGGCATTATTTTCAAATTCAAGATGAACGTAATCTCAATCCTCTTTTATGTTTCTTTTAATGAGTTGCAAAGGGTCTTAAGACGTATACATTTACGACTTATAATCATCTGAAGTATTAGACTCTAGAACGGCCTCGCGATAGTGCAGCATGCATGGCAGCGAAGCTTGAGGGAAAAATGAAACAGACAGAAGCGCCTTCAATACTGAAGAATACTACCATTGGTTACTCGAGAGTACGAATAGTTGTATTCACAAACACATGTGTTTTCACCATGAACGTTCACGGCGCACGGCCGACATGGAAAATAACCTTGTCGAATCAAACCTCTTTTCAAGATAAAGGCGAAAAAAGCGCAAACAAATTTCCCTTTAATTATGAGTTGATAAATGTGTGCAAAAAAGCACAAAAAATGCTCTCTTTTAGTATGAGGTAAATGAAAAAATTGCAATGCATCACAACATATCACTACGGGAACATGGTTTGCGGTTTTTAATATCGTAATCACTCTAAGAATTGATTGAGACTTATTTAAAATTTGAAAAGTGCGACCATTGATTCAAACAAATAAATATATCATGAGTATACTTCACTAAATCGTCAAGCAAATGTCTAAATGGGCACATGCAAAATGTTTTATTTATCACATTTCTTGGATGGCATTTTTCATGTTCAACTTCCATAATGCAATAATTCAAACCGTATTTACTGGATGGTAGAGATGATAACTCGAGTTTTCTGGGATCCTTTTATTCGTCCTTATAACCAGTAAAACATCCCTTAATTCATTCTGAGAACATTTCATTATCTTAAGAAAATGGAGAATAATTTAAAGATAAGCTTTAGAGATGTGCACATGAATAAGTAAATGGATTGAACTGACAGCCTTTTAAGATTTCATCGTGCAAAGAAAAATACTTGAATAAATCAGTCAAGAATTAATGAAAACACATCTCTTAGTCCGCAGCTTAATTCACCCCTCAGAAAACAGATTGAAGAGCTGTCTTGCCTCCACCCATGTTTTATTTTTTGAAAAGTAAACTAACCAACAGTTTCTTTTGGAATGCGATATATCTGTGAATTTTCACTTTATATAGTTCTCCCAAAATTCAAATGAAATTTTGGACTTTAGTTTTCCTAAAGGAAAATAAAACCAAATCGGCGATTTTTGAACGTTGCCATTGAGACACATATTTTTCCTATTTAGCCATCGAGTTACAAGGTGTTAACTGGCCCATCGGCCATACTTCGTCATATTCCGGATGAAGTATCACAAGTGCGTCAACGTTTCAAAATTTTTATTTTCTTACAGAGAAATTGTTGGTTGAGTTTGTTTAAAAATTTAACTGAATTTTATCGGCAGCACAAAGAAACTTTAGGAAAATTTTCAGACAGCTTTGTTGAACAATTTCTTTGTAAAAAATAAAATGGCGTCGGAAATTTTGAAACGTTGACGCACCTGTGATACTTTGCACGGAAGGTGACTATATCATAAAGCACCCGGCTCATTGTAAAATTTTACGGAGCGAAGGACTTATTTGGCGGCCATGCATTAGTTTCGACACCGCCTTTGACGGCAACAAAGGGGATTCGCTAAAGGATGGGCGGGCGAAATTTTTACGAGTGCTATTAGAACCGAGTCGGACCGGGTAGCTACAGCTTCATAATAGAATTTAGGGCGTAATTTTCGACTAATTCTGGGCCTTGGCGGATTGATGAGTTAAAAACAGCCATTCGCCACCACCCCCTCCTTCCCCTCTTTCCGCCGACATACGCTCAGCCTGTAACGACAGTTAATGCACAGGCGTTACGTTGAGCTTTTAGCCCGTGCGTTTCGTCGTTTCGGCCCAGTTATTAGGATCCACCGTTACATCTACTTGTTAACTTTGCTCTCTGCCGCCACCGCCGGCTTTGCCAGGGATGAAATCAATCTTGGTTAAATACCCGCGCGCTGTTAGAGCTACTCTCTGAATTTATGCTCTTGCTTCGTGGACACTTCAGCATAGAGCCACAAGAAAGACCCACACAATTTAGGCGGAAATTTAAGGTGATTCTGTGTGATGTATGGACGAGATTCGCCACTGCGCTGCGCTGCTATGTGGTTTGTGTCTTTGAGGAGCAATAATTGGATCGCATTGAGCAGGAAAGGAACCAGCACGATTACAGTGTGGTTAAAATGTTGCCTCTTCATAATTTTCTAAAAATTATCCCAGAATAGCAAACAGTTTTGGCTTCCCACCACAAAAGTCTTACTTTTAAAGGAAAGTAATTGTGAAAATTTTAATTCTGTACATATATTAACTTTAAGGTTCTAAAAGGTTTCATTGGTTTTCTCGTGAAATTTTTTTACAAGAAGCACTCCTTACAATTTAAAATGTGACGAAATAAACATTAAAATTTGCAGTTTCAGTTAAAAATTTCATGTCCGACCTTCCTGACTGTCTCAGTCCACTGTGCGACGTGGACCAGCCTTCATTTTTAGTGTAAAAGTGAATTTTAGTGAATTTGCAAGGGTCTGAAATATGATGAATTTCGTGTTTTCGTGGAATCTACCAAGGGACTGAACGCGAAGACACCCTTGATTCATAAATTAAGCAATTATCAGAGGAGATATGACAAAAAAACCGATTCTGCCAACATACATGTGTTTAAATGGAAAATGCCGCCAGATGACGTCATGAAGGTGGCACATTTTCTCACTTTTAAATCAATTCTTCTCGAATTTCCCATGTCAGAAAAAAGTTATAAAAAATACTGCGAACCCAGCTCATTAGGCACTTTCAGATGAAGTAATAAAATTGTTGTGTGCAAATTCTCCATTAAATTTAGAGTGATCGTCTGCTAGAGTGTTTTCTCCCATGACGTAATGGCGGTGATGACGTCACCCGTCTGTGGGCGACGACAGGTCCACGTGTGTGAATTGAACACATGTGATTCAGACAACACTATCCAGTCTGACATGAGCCCTGGCATCCAAAAGAATACATGCGTGTCATGGCTCACGTCACAATGGCCACAGTTCCTTTTGATTCGGTTGCGTCCAATTTAAGGATGCAGCGAACGTGGCAACTTTCTTGTAATAGGCGCAACGGGGGCTCCCGGGATGAGCGACACTCGAGAGGAACCAATAACTTCCATGCATTTAAATGAGAAAATTGAATGGCAGCCTTCACTGGCGGGGACTTCGTTGCGGGCCCGGCCTGCATTTGCGAGAATGTGTCCTCTAGTTTGCATTATTTTCCTAGGCCGAGTGGTTCCTCCCGCCGCCGCTTGGCAGCGCTGCGCGCCAAATTGGCACAAATGCAGACCGGAATGTTTTACCCATTCAAAGCAGTTGGCAGATGGAGATCCAGGGCTTATTCACACTCCGCATTTGAGCTATCTTGCGTATTGAGTCTCACCGACGCGACGGGGTGAGCGTTGCAGTGTGATTCTTACATTTTTCATTTAATTGAAGCCATTTAATCGAGGGAGAAGGGGATGGAACGTAGCCGTTAGCAAAGTTCGCAGTTTTTTTTTTTCTGTTGTTTTATGGCTTTGTGAAGTTCGCAGTTAAGAAGTTCGTTGGAGCGAGGATGTAAGAGCTTTGCAACGTTGCTATTTTGGTTCAAAAAATGAATGTAGGAGGGGAAAATCAAGAAGCATGCAATCTTTAGTTTTAATCCATTTATACATAGATCTTTTAGAGTCAAATACGTCAAATTTTGAGTGTTTAGTTGAGCATACACCACGCTGCGGCACAATAAAATATAAAAGAAAAAAATTAAAGTACTTTAGAAATCATTAAATTTGACACGGAACCACCTTAATATTTACAAAACACACCGTACATTTTCCTTGCGTACATATATTTTTTCTCGTCAATTTAAATGAGAACTGTGCAAACAATTCAAAATCATGGGTTGAAAAACGCAGACTCCGCGAGTTTAAATAATAGAGCAGAGCCTAGCATGGAGCGGAGTGGCGCGTATTGCCATGCCAACGCAAAAAGCGCACTGGCGCCTACAAACCTAAGTGGAAACTTCACGCATTGCGCAATGCTTGAAGTATCCATTTAGGTTTGCAGGCGCCAATGCGCTGGCCGGCCACCCGCCGCGCTGAAGCGTACCATCCACGGCGCCTCAAGCAACGTTGCTAAGCTTGTGAAACTTTGTAATTCATTTATATAGCCAACATTAACATACGCGCTAAATTTGGTTTTTTTTTTGTTTTTTTTATTTTATTTTTGGGTTTCTGAAAAATGAGTGCCACGCGTCACCAACACTGCCGTGCAACGCAAAAACGCCGTTAATGCCATTTTTATTTTTTGGAAACAATGTATCATAGCAGGAAAACTTGTTTACTTGTAACAATGTTTTTACAGAATTCTTTCGCAAATACTACCAAGCGAACGAAACCTGAAAATTTGAGGTGCACAGGTGAAACAGTTTTTATTCTATAAAATGTTAAATTCCAAAAAACGCGGGAAAATCTTGATGGATTTAAGGCGTTCTCGCCTAGCACGGAAGGACAGTCATGATGATTCTTGCGAAATTTCATCCAAGGGTAACTATTTACTCGATTCCAACAAAAGGTTGAAACGGTGAAATCTCGTCAAATGAGGCAACATGTAATGTAATTAGGTTGATTCTTTTTAATGCTGTTCACGTGTGTTACTTATGCTTGAAACCAAGATGCATTTTCCAAGTGAAAAAACGCCCCCACATTCAAAGGAGTTCTACAGAACATTAGGTAAATGCGTTTGCATAACTAGAAGAATGAATTTAGAAATTAATCATTGCGAAGCGTACAATTTGCTATCTGCAAAATGGGGATGAAAGTGCATAGTCGAAACAACGGTGGTTTCTTAGATCATGAATCATTCGCATGGAGATAGTTGAGGCTGTTGCCCGAGTTGTGAAAACCTTGTGCCTTAGATGAATAGCAGAAGAGGTTTGATTCGTAACATTGCGCTGAATAGGCTTAAGAAAACAGGGTCTGCGTTGTCACATTGGGTCAGGTTCAATAATGAGGAATACTGGGTTTTCTGAGAGAAGTCTATATTCTTTGAGGTGTTGAATCGTGCGAAAGTCACAGCATTTGCTATGAATTGCAGTTTCTTTGAGAGTTCACTCGTGTTTTTAACCCCCTCTTGAACAGTTGGAAGTTGCACGACTCCTTTCGATACCGATGCCGAACCTAACTTAACCTAACCGTGGGTTTTTTTTTACATCACTAGAATTCATTTACTCAAAAAGCAAAATATACTTCGTCGAAATCTTCGTTACCCTCACAAAGGAACGTAACTTCCCTTGCAATTTAGCCTTTTCCCTTGTTAATTGCATGTTAAGTAGGAGAATTTTTGACACTTCTGATAATGAAAATTTCACTGGTTTTCCCTCAGATTTTACGCGAAATTCAGACAGTTTTGAATCAAAATTCCACAAGTACATTATAGTGAAATACGTTCATTGTTGGGGTCGCAATTAGGCAATCTTGGAGTAGAGATGCGTCCCATCATATGAGAGAGACCATATTAATGACTGTTATGTGTTGACATAATGTGTTTGGAAAATTTTGTCTTGCATTTTGTTCAATGGAACTCACATAAGCGAATTTTTTTGCGGTAAATTATAAAAGCACTGTTAGAATTGAGTGATAAGCAGAGTTGGTCAGTTAGTTTGGAAGGAAAGCACTTTCCGTAGAACCTACCTTAGACGATTTCCAGAATACATTAATTTATTCATGCTCGGTAACTAATCTGACTCCAAAAAATCGGTGGACCCTTCTTCAGTGACAATGCTACCTGACAGAATCGTCATTTTTGAAGATGGCAAGTACTTCGAACACTCGAAACGCATCGCAATTTCATGAAAAGCGCTGATTTTTAGAGACAATTATTTCGACTGCATTCTGATATTATTTGAAACGAATTACAAATAAATGAATCGAACAAAAACTTGTGAGCCTCGGCTTCCGTTGTTAATAACACCCAGCATGGCTCATGGGTACCCGGGTTTCCGCATTTTTCGCATGACGAAAGTTGAAATCAATCGGATATTTTGGCACACGAAAAAGACAAAAGTTCCAATACTCATAGGTCATGCTGGACATTATTAAAAAGGGGAGCTAGGACTCAGGAATTTTATACCTTCGGCTCTTTTCGTATGTCTCGATTCAACTCATGGATAGGAGAAATGAAAAGAATTAATTTGGTCTTAAAAGGTTCATATAAAGCATATCGACGGTGAAAGTACCAGACCACGTCTCTCGTTTGCGGTGTTTAAAAATCTCCACTCACATTTTATTTTTTCGAAGGAGATCAAATCAACATCATTCCTTACAATTTTCACAGGTTTTTCTCCGCACAAAGAGGAAAAATCATGGAAGTTTTCACGAATTGACGTTGAGTTGTTTTCTATAGAAAAAATAAAGTATGACAGGAAGTCTGCGACGTCGCAAACCGAGATACGTGGTTTGGTAGTTTCACCGTCGATATAAAGACAGTATACAGTAAAAAACAAGGAGGGAAAACGGGAAACAAGGCTAAAATACACAATTTAAAAAAAACCGAGACTTTTCAACTCAAAACTGCGTCATTTTTAGTCGGAAATGTTACAGAAAAAATCTAAAGAGAAAAAAAAAAAAAAAAAAAAAAAAAAAAAAAAAATCGGAGAGATCTGGAGATCCCGGCCACCACCATTCATAAATTTGTATTGTAAAATTTCCGACTGAATTGTCTCAGTTTTGAGTCGAAACATTTCAGGTTTTTTTTTTTTTTTTAAATTGTGTATTTTAGTGTTTCCCGTTTCCCTCCCCCCTTGTTTTTCTACTGTTACCATTGTTTTGGGCTGTTCTATAAAAATGTGTATCTGAAGACAGTGTAATTTCCTACAAATGAAATAATTTTAAATAATCAGAATGTAAAAGATATGCAACACTGTAATGCACATATTGTGTTTCTCCCGAGGATAACAGACTGTGCGCACGTATAACCACCCTGGAACGGCATACAAAAAAGGGTTGAACAATGTGACGGAGAGCCGAGGGGGGTGCATCCCGAGGGGGTATAAGGGAAAATTATGACGAAGCATGAAAGCCCCGAACAGCTTTGAGGCTGGATATTTTATTAGATCGGAA
This sequence comes from Bemisia tabaci, assembly GCF_001854935.1. Classification (NCBI taxonomy): domain Eukaryota; kingdom Metazoa; phylum Arthropoda; class Insecta; order Hemiptera; family Aleyrodidae; genus Bemisia; species Bemisia tabaci. The sequence continues at coordinate 1,141,779 of NW_017550575.1, read as the reverse complement.
ATTTCGCCCAACGTTGCTGCGGCGGAGAAAGAGTCCAGGCGGCCGGGTATTTTTGGCAACGTGAATAATTAATTTTCATAGCGGTCGGTGTCGCTTGCTCCGATGGCAAAGGACCGAGCAAATAAATGAAAAAACTGCAAAAACACGGATTGTGATGAGCACGTAGTTGATGACACGGATATTGCACCGTAGGGCCATGTGACCTAATTGCAAGGATTCGCGGAAACAACGGCAAACGCTCCTTTGTTTACTTCACAATTAGCTGCTTTTGCCGGTGGATCAAGAATCTGGGGCATGAAAATGTTGTGGGACTTTTCGTATTTTTGAGGGAAACAGCTTCATGCTTGGAAAATTATATGTTTTTCAATAGAGTAAAAGGACTGCACGTACTGAGAAAAAGTGACCGACTTTTTGTTATCATGTAGGAAGTAGAAGACAAAATAACCAAAGCGTACGTTTAGTATTTTTTGGTTGGTTTTCCTCATGGTTACATTGACCAAATCTTTGGGCTCAATGGGCCTGTTGCAAACTTTTGCTAGAGCAAAAATATGAGTTGTTTCTTATAGATAATGCCTCAAAAATCACGATGAGCGCATCGGCAAAGTCTGAAATGCACTCATAACTTCACAATCTGCGTAAGAAATTTGCGTTTTTTTAAGCTTCCCGCTTCAAAAACGATACTACGGCACAGGTGAACATTTTGTTAGAGGAGTCGCTCCATCGTCGGCGATATTCATCATGGCCGACGCTTGCGCGCAGTTCCGCGCGTGATTCGAGGAGAGTTCAAGGTCAATCAATTCGGGCGTGGAAAACATGAACGTTAACACGCCGATTGTTATCGGGTCCAATCCAGTTCAGGTGTTATCTCGTCCCATCGACTCCTCTTACAAAATGTTCTTCTCCTGTGCCGTAGTATCGCTTTTGAAGCGGGAAGCTCAAAAAACCGCAAATTTCTTATGCAGACTGTGAAGTTATGAGTGCATTTCAGACATTGCCGATGCGCTCATCGTGATTTTTGAGGCATTATCTATAAGAAACGGCTCTTATTTTTGCTCTAGCAAAAGTTTGCAACAGGCCCATTGTTTCAACTTATTGGTGAAGATCAGGCGTTAGCCCCTCGGTTTAGAGGGACACTTTCTGCATCCTCAGATGTTGCAGTGTAAACTACGACTTCGATCGATTCAACCAGGTCCATTTGGTTGATCTGGCTGAAGAAAAATGTCTAAGTAACTCTAAGTAACCCAAGGTAACCATAAACGCGGAGATTTTTAGGCGCGTAAGAAAAAATAAGTAAAGTGCAGTGACGAAGTAAGAATCATCGGCTATCGATGCATCGATATTTTCCAACTTAAGACTACCGTAAAAAATCGATTACTATGGTCGACCCTAACAATCGATTATTTCCCATGGGTTTAAATGACGGAGCAATACATTCATCGGAAGTCATGACACGCCACCAATAACATGTGACAATAATATGGAGCCTAGAGGTTTCAGCACCTGTAAAAGGAGAATAGACACTGAAGGCTTCACTTCCGACTGTTTATCACGCGACATGAAATTCATAAGGATGTTAGGATTCAGAAGAAATAACGAAAATTGAATGCAGAAAATTTAAAAAAAACAGACATTGTGGTTTCGTTTGCTTGCGTTACACGCCAAGAATCCAGTGATAGAATGTAGACAAAAAGCAAGAATGAATTGCTTCTTATTTTCAAACTGTATCATTTCCAAAACAAGCATGCCATTCACGCACACTACACAGGATTGAAATTAAAATTTGAAGAAGATTCTTACGCTATTTTTCAACAATAGAGTTTACTTAACGCCCTACAATAAGTCGTAGTTTTGTTGAGAGAAACTGTACAACCATTAATGTAGGAGGGAAAAACCAAGAAGCACGCAATCTTTAGTTTTAATCCATTTGTACATCGATATTTTAGAGTCAAATACGTCAAATTTTAAGCATTTAGTTGCGCTTACAGCACGCTGCGGCACAGTAAATTATAAAAGAAAAATTTGAAGTACTATAAAAATCATTAAAGTTGACACGGAACCATCTTAATATTTACAAAACACACCGTACATTTTCCTTGAGTACATATTTTTTTCTCGTCAATTTAAATGAGAATTGTGCAAACATTTCAAAATCATGAGTTGGAAAACGTAGACTCCGCTAGTTTAAATAGTAGAGCAGAGCCTAGCATGGAGCGGAGTGGCGCGTATTGCCAGCGCGACACGCACACTGGCGCCTACAAACCTAAGTGGAAACTTCACGCATTGCGCAATGCTTGAAGTATCCACTTAGGTTTGTAGGCGCCAATGCGCTGGCCGGCCGCCCGCCGCGTCGCGACCCAGCGTACCACGGCGCCTCAAGCAACTATTTCACAACAGGGGTGTTGCGCAGCATCACACAAAATTGAAAGCGCTCTTAAGAATGACAGGCATCCTTTATGAGTACGGAGCTTTCCTCGCAAAATAAATCAAGATACTACGGCACAAAAAGAGAGCGGTAGTCCAAAGACTCACTGAGTCCTAGCATTCGTATTTAATAACGTTAAGCATTTTTTTCTCATTTCGTTAGAGAAAAAAGTGACTCAATTTACGCAGAAATATTCTTATGTATGCTGTCAAGAAGATTTTATTTTGAATTGAGAATAAATTAACTGGATGAAAGTGGTTTTCTGCTTAATGTAAGTGACTTTCCTTTTTACAGAAGCATATTTTCTTCTTCAAACAAGCATTATTCTCTTCATTGATTCATAAGGAAATCTTTTCGGCAGTAAATTTGAGCATATTTCTGCTTGAATCAAGTCACTTTTTCGTATGATGAGTCCAAAAATCATGCTAAACGTTATTATTGAGTACAGATACTAGAACTTAGTAAGTTTTTCGACCACCGCTTTTTTTTCATCATCATACCGGAGTTAATTTTCGAGGGAAATTTGTGCTTTTGAAAGATGCCACCAATCATGATGCGATGGAGTGCCTTCAATCCCGTATGATACCGAGCAATACCTCCGTGGCGAAATAGTAGCTCGAAGCGCCGCGGCATGCCGGCGCCGTCGCGAAGTTATCGTTCACAGGAAAAATCTAAAAGCCTTTAGCTGAGGCAAGTCAAAATACTTATCCGGTTAAGGTTTAACAAGGTGGAATTTTCTTGAAAGAAAATAAATTAAGTAAAATAACCGCGAACACGGGATCTAACATGCCACCCGCACCATAATATCAATGACATCTTTTGAAAATATCGACGGTGTAAGTCGGCAATCACATAACTCGGTTTGCGACGTCGCAGACTTCATGTCATACTTTATTTTTTGAACGGAAAACTATTCAACGGCAATTCTTTAAAACTGCCGTGATTTTTCTTCTCTGTGCAAAGAAAATTCTGCATAAATTTCAAAGAATGATGTGAATTTTTCCTCTTTTAAAAAAATAATATAGAGGCGGAGATTTTCAGACACCGCAAACGAGTCATGTGATTGCCGACTTACACCGTCGATATGTATTTCTAAAGGGCAATGCGCAATCAAAGCACTGTTAACAGAACCTAATACAGTGAGCTCTACAAATGGAAAGGAATTGCAAGAGGAAGTATCTCATAGAGCTTACTGGCTCACGAAAAATGACAGGTCTGTGAGTAGGATGAGAGGAGCGTTGAAACTTGGACGGCGGTGCCGAAGCCGGGAAGTTTCTTCGGAAGTCACCGCGTCCATCATCCGCCAGACTCCCGTCATGGGACCACCGTCTCGCCGAGGTCACCTGTTGACTGTCTCAACTCTTCATGGGTGTGCCTCCGCTATTTTAAGCCCGGGAACGACTCCTACTCACCAAATGGAGGCCCATTCATTCATTTGTCGCATTTTCCAAGTGGCACACTGAATAAAAAAGTAAAAAAATGTACGGGCTATATAGACATACCATCCATTCCTGGTGCTTTAGCTGTAGTTCGATTCCTCCGGGTGCTACGCCCGGAAGTTTCGGCCTCTGAGCCCAGAATGCGGACGGTACACTGGTAAAAAAAAAAAAAACCTCTTGGTTTAAGAGTGCAGTTTCTTGTCGCCGGACTTAAGAGTCTGGACTCTTGTTTCAAGCGGATTTTGAATTGGTTCAATGCAAAATCCACTTGAAACAGTGTTCAAGACTCTTAAATCCGGCGACAAGAAACTGTACTCTTAAGTCAATGCACCGCGGCATTGGTCCAAGAGGTTTTTTATACCAGTGTATGTGTACACAGCCCGTAAATACGGTTTCCACGGCCGGAATTTTTTTTTCAGTTCACCGATGGTGGCTAATCTGGAGAGGGGCTGAGAATTGTTTCAGACACCACCAGTCCCTTCGAGCGGACTGATCATGTAAATTGATAGACAAAGCTATGGACAAAGAATAGCAAAGTGATACGGAGGGATCTCATATTGGTAGAAACGGTTTGTTGAAAAAGACAAATGGGAAAAATTATGGACTAGCTAGAAGGTCCCTCGTGGGATGACGTTAGTTAGTCTATTGCTACCTCCTTTGTCCGTCTCAACCAATGGGATCGCTTCATATTCCCTGTATCGTCTTTGTCCATCAGTTTCAAAAATCAGCCCGCAGTTTTACTTTAAAAAGCGAAAGGACGAAACAAAAATTCAAGCTCCTGGTGAGATTCTAGATTCGTGCAGGGTTTGGCGCCGAGATTCGTCTTTTCACTCGCTGCTCTTTTTTTGTTCCTTAAGCCGGGCGGGCCCCAAAGCCTCTATTTTTTACAAGTTATCCACTTAAAACCCCTTAAATTGCGAGACTTGAATTCCTGTTTTTATATCCCGGTGCCGCGGTGAGCCGGTGCGAAGACTGTGATCGCTGAATTATTCCGGCGGAAGGGCAGAGTGCCGACCCTGTCCTCCGCGCCCTAGGGCTACTCTCAAAGAGAATAAAACAGGAACTCCCGCATCCGCAACGCGCCCGAGAAAAGGCGTCGGCTTCGTTTTAGGGTCACCCAGAGAGCGCTTTGAACTAAAAATAAAACTGACCGCACTCCTCTGTTGCCGCTGCACCCTGATCGCCACCCCTTCCTCTTGTATTTTATCCCTGTTCTTGCGTTATCTTTGAAGGGCTATGTTTAACATTTACTTTATAAAATCAATGATATACTGGAAGAAAATATGAAAATAAATGAATTCAAAAATTTCACGGCAAAAAAAAAAAAAATACGTCTTGGAGTTTTTTCCATTCAATTTCCTCGCTCTTCTAGTGAAACTTCTGCGAAAGCTCTTCTTTGAAATCACCTTTAAAATAAATTAATCACTGGGAAAACAAGAAAAACTTCGGGAATTTTATGGGGGAAAAAACATATTCTAGACCCCTGACTATTCCATTCCATCTCTGTTCGTGTTTTATTTTCGGACAACGTTTGCAAAGCATTCACATTACAATCGCAGAAATTCTGAAATAAATGAACCTATTTATGGATAATAAAAAAAATTAAAAAAAAACCCATCTCCATGATCTTGGGACTGATTCTGACTTTTTGGGTTGTTGCGCGTTTGCTTCATGTAACAAAAATAAATAATAAATAAAATAAATAAATAATAACACAAAAACTAGTCGTCTGACTGTAAAAGATGCTGCAATTATTACCTACGGATTAGATTATTTCGAGATTTTCCCTTTCGAAGAGCACTCATTCCAATACAGGCATTAAACGACCGGTTTTTCGTAAGAAGTAATTGGGAAACAATGTGTGACTTCTTTTCAGCATATAATTTCTTAAAGACTCCTCTGTTCATTCCTTTCCGCTATTCTCCTCGTCTTTTATTTTTGATTTTTTCCTCCCGTTTATTTTTCTTCCTTTATTTTATTTCTGTTTACTTCCTTTTTATCGATTACTTTTATAGATTAACCTTGATCGACGAATTGTAATCTCATCAATGCTTTGAATAATTGATCAAGACCGTTCGATACAGACTCAACCGTCGACCCGTAGAGAACCACTCAACATGGATTGCTGGTTTAACAATTAAAATGTTGAAAAATAAGTCCGACATGTTTCAAATGTACATTGTACCATAAAGTAAAGCTACTTTAACCACGGGTAGTTAAATTAGCGTCTTAAAATCTACCTTGAAACATGTCGGCCACTTTTTTAAACTACAAAATTGTCAAATCAGTAATTTCATTTTTTTCCGGGAACCAAACGATCGCCGCTTTCACCGTGTGAACTTGACATTATTTTCATTCCACATATGAGGAATTATCTGTAACAATAGCGGATGTGAAAAAGTACATTTCCGAAACACATTCAAAAAACTGTTTTGGCATCGAGAAAATTTTGAGAAAATACTCGAGATGCTATCTTCGAGATCTGTACCTTATGCCAGAGCCAAACATATTAAATTTTTGTGTGATCAAGATAGTCATTATAAGCGTGTTTCGAAAAGGTATTTTTTTACATCCGCCATTGTTACATATAAGGCCTCATATGTATATATTTTTCCAGAGGAAAAAGGCAACAATGGACGGGAGGCTGGCTCATTTCATCCATGAAACATTAATAAAAGGTCTTCCTTTACGTACATCAATGCCCTCCTTCCGCTTTGCTGGAGAAGGAGTGGACTCGGAGTGGTTGTTTTTAAAGGTAGCCAACGAGCGTTGTAAAAAAGCGACTGTTGTGCGGCCGCGGATGGAAATAAATTCCGTAAAATGTCACGGTAACCGCTTCGGAGCTGTTAAGTTGACGCCTCCGCCAGCGCTCGCATTCGCGAGGTGTTTTTGTAACGCTCCATTTCCCGGTCAAAGATACCGCAGGTCTACCGCCCAAGATATGTGTTATCAGTGCCGTTCCTGTTTGCGCGGAGAGAGTTAGAGTCAGGTCCGTGTGGATTTTGCACATTTTCAATCCGAGAGACATTCAAAACCGAGCCTCCAGGAGCTTCAATGCTACGATGTTACGAAGCAGAGCAATGAATCCAGGAATAAAGTTTTGAGAAAATGGGCCTATTCTGTTCGAGCAAAACATTTCATTGCATATAACGTCGCTCCTCTGAGGTTGGAGCGTATCTACATTTCTGCATGAGCCCCCAAAAGTGTGGATTTAAGTGTAAAACAGGACTCACCTGGAAATCGAGATACGCCCTTACGTCACAGGAGCGAAAATAAGTCCTCTATTTTCTGCACGATTTTCAAGAGCTTTTAAGAAAATTTCCATCCGTATACGTACCAAATCGATGAAAAAATAGCATTTAGCTTTTCAATTTGAGAGATGGGGAATGATTAATTCAAGTGCATACTCACTTTCATAGATCTCGAGAAATTACAAAAATCCTAAACATCTTGCACAGATAAAGAGACTCAATAACATATTTCTTACGTATAACCTTGATGAATAGTGTTAAATTATCACCGATACATATTGTAAATCATTCTTCCCTCCTGAAACACAATAGCAGCAAAGTTCCTGAGAACTTAAAAATACTTGAAACCAGCAAAGGTTATATCCATTCATTCTACACATTTACCAGCGATGTTCAAACTCCCCATCCAGATGAATCGTCTCAAAGTTGTTACCGGTACTTCATTTTCACAAATTTTTAAAAAATTAAAATTTTGAACAGGAATCTTCCACTCGTAAAATGCACAGGTTTGCCATAAAGAGGGTCTTAAGAGGAGGGAATATATATGCGAAGTAGATATGACCACTTTTTAGTCTGTATTGGTTCATACGAATATAAAAGTTTTTTCTACGTACTGGCCCAATGTCAACTAAAATCAACCATGTAGTTGTCAAAAGCATACGTTCACGTCAATGCTTTCAACACTCATTTTAGAGGATTTAAGTCTCCTCTGCTTATGCAGTATTCTTCCTCCACGTGGCTTCTGTGGAGAGATATCAGCGAAATTTCTAGGTTTGGCAACATTGGCGCTTGAAAGTTTTGTGCATAAGAAGATTTCACAACTCAATAGTGATATGACAGACTCCTGAGCATCAGCGAAGTGTCAGAGAATGGGGTGAAGGGGTTGGAGGGTAAGTGGTGCAGGTGGTGTGGAAAAAGGCACTCGCAACGAGGAATTCGGAACTTTGAACGAGAAGGGATCCTTTGAAAGGAAAATCCACTGTGAAATGTCCATTTAGGAGGAATAACGCTATAGGCTGTTTGCGACATCGTAGAGAAACATAACAGCACAGAAAACGATAGTACATAGTATATTAATGATTATGCTCACGGCCAGCAGATTCTGATGAACTTTGAAGATATTATCATAATGGCTCACCTGAAACAAAGTAAAGCGAATAATTAGTGACTTCAAAATAAGGACTCTGAAAACATTTGAAGAATCTAGCATTAAACCGTTGCCACGACTACCTCCATGGACTTCGGACTTTGGTCCCTTTTCCCAGGGACGGTCACATTTAATCGAGGGAAATTTGGCAGCACTGAAGTGTATTCACACAGAGTTTTCCCTGGTTTCCCTGGGTTTGGGGGCCGTGTTGGAGGATNGGGGGGGGGGGGGGCGGTTCCCGCCGGCGGGATCTTAACATCCGCAGTTCTGACAATATCATTTCGATGTAAATTACGCGGGGTGCGTGCATTGTCAGGAATCGTCGGGTCTAATAAAATTCAACTTAATGCCACGCGGAATCTTCGCAGGGCGCGCTCCGCTCCGCTCCCTCGCTCCTTCCGCCGCGCCGCACAGTGGTTCCAGTCAATTAGAGAGGTCGGACATGAAATTTTTGACTAAAACTGCAAATTTTGATGTTTATTTCGTCACATTTTCAATTTCAAGGGGTATTTCTTGAGGAAAATTTCACGAGGAAACCAATGGAGCCACTTTTAGAACCTCAAAATTTTGTATAAACGAAATTATGAGCTTTTAAAGTTTCCAAATATTGTCCGACCTCTCCCATTGACTCGACCCATTGTGCGCCGCCACGCATTGGCGCCTAAACCATGCATCTCCTCGGAGACTCAAACGAATGGCTGCCGTTCTAAGGAAGAACGCCGCACAGTGGTTCGAGTCAATTAGAGAGGTCGGACATGAAATTTCTGACTAAAATTGCAAAGTTTGATGTTCATTTTGTCACATTTTCAATTTCAAGGGGTGTTTCTGGAAGAAAATTTCACGAGGAAACCAATGGAGCCACTTTTAAAACCTCAAAATTTTGTATAAACGGAATTATGAGCTTTTAAAGTTTACAAATATTGTCCGACCTCTCCAATTGACTCGATCCACTGTGCGCCGCCACGGATTGGTGCATAAACCACGCATCTCCTCGGAGATTCAAACGAATGGCTGCCGTTCTAAGGAAGAACGCCGTACAGTGGATCGAGTTAATCGGAGAGGTTGGGCATAACATTTTTACGTAAATCTGTAAATATTGATGTCGTCACATTTTCAGTTAAAGGAGAATTTCACGAGGAAACCAACGGAACACTTTTAATCAGTGGATCGAGTCAATCTGAGGTCGGACATGAAATGTTTCACTAAAACTGCAAATTTTGACGTTCATCCTGTCACTTTTTAAATCTTAAGGAATGCTTCCAGAAGAAAATTTTACGAGGAAACCAATGGAACCACTTTTGAAGCCTCAAAGTTTTGTATGGATGGGGTTATAAGCTTTTAAAGTGACCAATTTTTTTTTCGACCTCTCCCATTGACTCGATCCACTGCGCAACATGAGCCATCAAGCGTTTCCGAATGGACGTGTTTCTGCCAAACAGGACTACGTGCATTGGGATATGAGTCCTAAGCTCCATAAGAATATATGCATAACAGGGTTCACGTCATGATGCACATAGTTCCGTTTGACAGAAATACGTCCAAATGTCCTTCGACAAATTACACATTTTCAGAAAACTTTGAGAGCATTTTCTCTTCCGATTTTCTAGAGGGTCGTTCGTAATTTGATAAGAAAAATCTGACAATTTCAAAGAGCTTAACTTTCCTCCAAAATATTTATTTTCTGTGAGAAAATTTGGATACATTCTAATGCTGATACGGTGTTTTTACTGTGAGTACGGCAGAGGGAAGGTGCGGTTTCAAGGCGGAACAGCAAGTCATCCGAACCCGACATAACACCTCTATTTCACTCTATGCGGCTCGCATGCACAGTTTTCCATCTCCTAATTAACGGCACTGGCCAGGAGTAATGTTTTGCCTCGCGCTCTTCGGTTTTTTTTTGGGGGGGGGGATTTCAGGAAGCCTAGAAGTTTGCCAAATTTTTTACCCCGAAAGATACGCACCAGCCCCAGGCATCTTCATAGAACCATTAGACAAAATAGGAATTTAAGTGTTCTAGTATCTGCATCCTCTCCTACATTTTGCAACAGAGATGCAGAATTTTATTGAATTGTAAAAGAAAGTTTACAATGAAACTTAACGACATTTTTTGTGGTTTTATGAATTTTTTTTTTTTTTAACTTTATGAAATTTATCAAAACTATTCAAATAGAAACTGGGTTATAAAACGCTTCGAAAAAGTGAACACTCAATTATAAAGTCGTGAAAAAAGGCACCATGAGTCAAACTACAGAGCTCTTTGTAGAATTCTCGACTATCTATTGCGGGTTGCATACTCAGGTACTCCGCCGTGCTAAGGTAGAACGTCTTATAAGCCCCCAGGCGTTGCAAAGTTTCCTTTAATAAAATACGGATTTATCTGGAAAGTTACGAATCTTTTTCTTCCAATTTCTCAGACACTATTGTTCGCAGTTTAATCTAAGATATCTGAAAATTTCAATGACACATATGTATAACTTCCTTCCAAAATAAACATTTTATCGGTGGAAATTTGGTGGAAATTTGGCAACTCTGGAATATTCATACGGCGTTTTTCCTTAGCACGGCAAAGTGCATGAAATTTTATGAACTTTCTCTAGCAAAAATTAATCCCACGTTGCATTCCTGTGCAGAATTTAACTTAGAGAAGATGCCTCCCGTAGTTATAGTAGGAGGCGCCAATTTTTCCAGTAACCCAGCAACCGAGGCTCCGGGATAAGTTTCAAATGACTCGTGTCTTAAAACGCACGGATCAAAGTTATAGCACGGTCGCCGACGGCACGCCGAAAAAGCGAGAGACTGAGCTAGACCCATTAGTAATTAATAAACTCCAAACTTTTCCCCTAGACGAGGAACTCAGCCCCATTTGATGATTCCTGCACATGTGAGCCCGCGTCTAACTTTTGTCTCGCGAATTCCATCTGCGAGACGGTTTGTAATTTGCGTCATCCCCCTCTTCTCCCCTCCCCCTCGCATTTCCTTTTGAACCATTTGAACGGTGTTCCTGTCAAACGTCTTCAAAGACATGTGATGTTACTCGCAAAATTTTTATCTCATCCATGTCTGCTTCGGTATGAGGACTTGTCCATGCGATGTTGAGCTCTTCGTCACACACTCCTTGAGGTTTAGATTCTGCGGCTGATTATTGAGGTTGATAGACACAACGATAGACGATGAAGATAAAAGGGAAATGAAGCGATCCTATCGGTTGAAACAGCCAGCTGGTCCTTAAAATTGATGAGTTATAGACAAAGAAGCATAAGGAGTATATAGCGATCCTATTCGTTGAAATGAGTGCATCGAGTAATCGATGGACTAAAAATATGGGGTCTCTCGTGAATCGCCGTTAGTTAGTCTATTGCCTCCTTTGCCTCATTGCAACCATCCTTTTTCACCAATAGGATCCCTCCACATCCCTTTTGTCTTCTTTGTCTATCACTTTGTCTACCACTTTCAAAAATCAGCCCGCAGGTGGTTCTTAAAATTTATCATAGGGAACATCCCAAGCTGCCACCTCCGATCGGGCTGAAATTGTTTCCACGGACTCTTTGGAAGAATTCATCATGACCATGCTGGTTTTTTTCCAAAATGCTGTATAGAAACACCCTGTAGATATTCCGAAAAGTAGGGTTTCGAGCGTGCGTCAGACACACGTCGTCACGCTGTCTGGTATGGACTCTACTTGTTCGCTGAGCACGCAAGAAAACCGAAGCGCCTTCATTTTTGAAGTACGCAACGCGGACATCCCAGAAACACGAATAGTTGTATCCAATGACGAATCGTCTTTTTAAGCCTTACATTGCACAATGGAATGTATTTTCGGTTTGAGATGCCTCCATTTTTACGTTATTTTTTTCAACACTGACAATGTGAAGAATTTCAATTCAAATAAAATTTAAATTATTTTAAACAAGGATCCATTTGAAATAAACCGTAGTTCCTAGTAATCCACCAATAGAATCCCTCTTTCCTTCGGTATTTTTTGTCCATAGCTTTGTCTACCATAATATCAACCATCAGCCCGCTGGTTGAATTCAACATTACTTTAAACTTACTTTCCCACAAGGATACAACTTGGCGCATATACAGGGTTATTCAAAAGTCACGCACCACTGGCCATAACTTCAGTTCTAATTATGATATCGACTTGCGGTCTAAGACATTTTTCCTCATATCGAGGGGGCAACTTTTTTAGGTACTTTCCAGTTTTTGATCCCCTCGGGGGGAGGGGGGCGAGGGGGAAACTCAAAAATTTCAAATGGCCACTCCCCTCATGGCCAGTGGTGCGTGACTTTTAAATAACCCTGTATGTTAACTGGATTCATTCATGGACCCAAATTCAGGGCCAGCGCCCGCACAGGTCCCTTTTCGTGCTCCGCTGAAACCGGCCAATTCGCTGGATCGCGACAACGCGGCGAGCTCACGCGGGAAGTCGTAATTGAATCCTGATTGAAAACATTGCGATTTGACACCGATCGTGTGTCCCCGGTACGTGACCATCCCTTGTCCCATCCCGATGTCGAATTCCATCCCCCCCTCCCCCGGTGGTCCGGGCGGCTGGAGCTGGAGCCAACTCCACTTAATCCAATTGCCGTGTTATAAACCAACAAAAATGTCCCGTGTCCGCCACTCACGTCCTGCGGTGCAGCCCCGTCCGGTCCCCGTTCTTTGATGCAGCGCCGCGTCTCTCCCGTCCTAAGTAAAAACGCCGTACGAGCATTCGAATGTTGCCGAATTTCTCCTTTGAAAATATTGATTTTGGAAGAAAGTTATGAATATTTTCCCTTGCAATTCAAACCCTTGAAATTTAATTTTATTCCTTATTATTTTATATTGCGTTCTCCCTCATGGTGGGACCTAGACCTGGGACCATGTTTTTTCCTTGAAATTTAACCTTTTCCATTGAAATTTTCACACTTTTTCGATTGAATTACGGACAAAATCCGGTGAAAAATCGGATTTGTTTTTATTAAAGAAATTTTAGTCAAATATAACGTAATTATTGCAACACTGGGAAAAAAACACATTGGATCTAGAGTCCAGACTCTTGAAAACATTGACAAGAAAAATTACTCTTGATTCAATCAGATTTTTGCTTGAATCAAAAGGAAATCCGCTCAAATTAAGAGGCTCTTGATTTAATCTTAAATCCGATTGAATCAAGAGTGTTTTTTCTTGTCGATGTTTTCAAGAGTCTCGACTCTAGATCCAATGTGTTTTTTTTTCCAGAGTTGGAAGAAAGTTATGAATATTTTTCCTTGAATTTGAAACCCTTGACATTTAATTGTATTCCTTATTATTTTATATTTGTCCTTGAAATTTAATCTTTTTCATGGAAATTTTCACACTTTTTAGATTAAATTACAGACAAAATCCTGTGAAAAATCGGATTTTTTTTTATTAAAGACATTTCAGTCAAATGAAATGTAATTACTAGAAGATTATGTCTTGTATCTATCTACATGATTTAACTAAACTAAATTAATTTCTTTAAATATGTATACGAACGAACGCTAAATAATAAAATCAGGAGGAGTATTCACAGATTTTCTGGGAAATTCCTTGCAATTGAAATCCTTGAAATTTAATATCATTCAGTATTATTTTATATTTTTCCTTGAAATTTATTATTTGTCATTGAAATTTGCACACTTTTTAGGTTAAATTACGGACGAATTCCTGTGAAAAATCGGATTTTTTTTTATTAAAGACATTTTAGTTAAATAAAACGTAATTACTACAAGATAATGTCTTGTATCTATCTACATAATTTAACTAAACTAAATTAATTTCTTTAAATACATATACAAAGTAACGCTAATTAATAAAATCAGGACACTAGAAAAAAAACACATTGGATCAAGAGTCCAGACTCTGAAAAACATCGAGAAGAAAAAATACTCTCGATTCAATCGGATTTTCACTTAGATCAAGAACCAAGCCTCTCAATTTGAGCGGATTTCCTTTTGATTCAAGCGAAACTCTGATTGAATCAAGAGTATTATTTCTTGTCAATGTTTTCAAGAGTCTGGACTCTAGATCCAATGTGTTTATTTTTCCAGTGAGGAATATTCACAGATTTTCCGGGAAATTCGTGACTTGTCGAAGGCAATTTGGCAACCCCCTGGTGGCTCATACGTCGTTCCTACTTAGCACGGCAGATCTCGTCTCGTCTCATCTCGTCGCCCCGGTGGACACGGGTGTCAGCCCCGTTCTGCCCCATCCTGTGCTCCGCTTATTGCGATGCTGTCGCTGGGTGGCTGAAATCCGCGTGGTTCACGTTGGCTGTTACGGAAAACAGAGTTGATTTAAGCTCAATTTGACAGCCAGAACTCACCGGTACTCCGATATGGTTATTTCCTTTATCTAGTTTCACTCTGTTGTCAGCATTTTCCTGATTCCCTCAGCTCCAGGGGAGCAATTTCGATGCTCCGGGCATGGATTCGTGATTTTATCGTCGAATCCTATGGATTAGCGAACAACGAAGTGTCCAAATAAGTTGTCGGGAAAAGCAAATTTTTCTGGGTTCTCATGCTTTTTGTGATCCAAAAATGAATCAAAAACCAGCAATGCTAAGAGATGTTGAATGTCCTTTTATCGGTTTTGACGGATAAAAATCTGACATTTTTTACAACTATTCTCGGGTGAAAAATTAAAATTGCAATATTTGTCATTTCCAAGAGAAAAGTCGAGAAAGAGCCTCCCATTTTCGGTATTCGATTTGACCATCGAACCAAGGTTTAAGTGGAAGCTTATAATAACAGAAAACTCAGGAACAAATTTCAAGATGAGTATAGGAACCGTTTTCGAGTTACGGGGGGAGGGGTCAAACTTCGGCCTTATTTTTCGATATTTTCTTGTTAAATTGATGTGTCTACGGGGTTGTTATCGTTGTTTACACATATTATACACGCCGAATCCTACGTGTCACGCAAAATCGAGTTTTAATGTTGACGAGTCGATATTCCGATCGGTTATGCCGATTTTTTAAGATTCTTTACGGAAAATCGACGATTTTGTGAGATTGAAATTGTTCATTTTTTATTCATGGATGACTAAATGCACCTAATATGACTGTAGTACACCAACACCTACTTATTTTTTCTTGTATCATCGATTTTTAACGTTAACAAGTCGATATATCAATCGCTTATATCGAGTTTTTGCAATTTTTAAGGAAAATCAATGATGTATTGGTATTGAAAGTGGTTATTTTCCATCCGAGAAAATTCGAACCGATTTTGATCCGATTTCCTGCGAAATACAAACTGAATGTAGATGGAGTTATCGGATCGACGGCCCAACTCATAGGAAACCTCTTTCATTGGCTGATGATGCTAATTTCAGATGTTTTGACTTTTCGGGCAGTAAGATTTGTGCGGTTCAGAATCGTTGCCTTTGAGAGACCAAAGGTAACGCCATTGTCTAATTAGATTTGATGAAGAACGGATAAGAGGAGCTGTAGCGGAGCTAATGCAGTTTACCGGGAGAATATTCAAAGCAAATTCCGCCAACTTCCAAAACTAACCTACAAAGCTAAAATTAGTGAAACAATGGACCGGAATGCAGCTTCCAAAAGATTTAGCTCTATTTCCTTCAGTTGTGGAGAAAGGTGTGACTTTAAATTATTTCTAAAATAAGAAAGGAAGGAATGGAAGGTGGAAATATTCGACGCTTTCTAGAGGCGGTCAACGTAAGTGTCACAACTTACTTCCATCATTTACCCCTCACGCTAAACCGACTATCCATTTTTTGGGCAAAATTCTGCCAGAAAAACGTGAATTACGTATAAAGAAAATCTAACAGTTTCCCAGTAAGCACACGTTGCACTCGTAAGCAGAGATTTTGCTACATATTAAAATGTAGTTACGTTTAGGGAAACGACAGATCACGGACCGTCAGAAATTATATTATCTGAGACAGCGTTTTGCGTAAGGGCTTCAACAGAGATGAATTTTTCCCAAATTTGGTTGTAAAGTTATTTTTACTATACTCGTATTTAACAGCGATTGCGAGTGTTTTTTATAATTTGCTTCGAAACGTGGAAAAAATCCTCGTAAAAAATATTCAAATGGATCAGACCCTTACTCTTTTCCGAGAGAAACATTTTCCAGTTGAATTTGACAATAGAGATGGCCTCTAGTTCGTATATACTGAAATTTCTGACAAAAAAAGTCAGATTTTACAATTACAATTAGACAAATAGGTTATACTGCGTCGAATGCGGGATTTTTATTCTTTTTCATGCAATTTTTTCGAAATTTAAAAATTAAATTAATTTTAAGTTGTCTCCGAATTCTAAGTATTGTCAAAGACTGACAACATTCGCTTTCTTCGTTCATCGTCCTTGCCAATTAGTCAACGATTCGAGGATAAAACGATGACGTCACTCGCCTCGGAGGCGGATATTTGCATCCAATTCAGTGGCGTGGCGTGAATTGCGATGCATCGATCGATATGCCATTTAAACCTATGGTAAAGAATCGATTAATAAGGTGTTCGCTACGAACACCCTGTTTATCGATCCTTTCCCATAGGTTTAAACGGCATAACAATCGATGTATCGAAAATCACTCCACGCCACTGATCCAATTACCTGGAAAGAAGACTCGGGAAGGAATGAAAGGAAAGGAGGCTCTCAGTCGGTTTCATCGTATTTCCTTCTGCTTGTATCCGATGCCGTCCTCGCGGTGGTTACTGAAAACAACCTAATTTTCAACCGGCTAAACTAAAAATAAATTGAAAGAGGAACAAACCCTAAAAATCTACTTGGAACAGCCCGGGGTGAACTTTAGAGAGAAATGGACCGAGTTCATCAGAAAGGAACCAACCCTTATGAAGTTGAAACTGAGAAAAAGAGGTTTGAAGTTTTATTCCTGCACAAGGCTGAATGTAAAGAATAAAATGTAATCCCTCTTTTTTCTATTTTTCGACTTTCAGATTTTTGCAGGACAAAATGAACGACTAGTGAAACTCCAAAACATTCTTAACTCAATTTTTTCGAAAATATAGGTCGGATCCTTTCTGATGAACTCGGTCCTTCGGTGCGATTGGGGTAAATTAACAGTCTCGTAGTGGCACGGAATAGAAAAGGACGCTGAAAATCATACTTCTTCCGAGGATTAAATGCCCATCGTTGGTGTGCGCGTTGAGTACGGAAGAAAACCGAAGCGCCTTCAATTTTTGAGTATGCAACACGGACATCCTAGGAACACGAATAGTTGTATCCATAAACGAATCGTTTTTGTGCATGGACCTTACATCGCCCGGTTTAACACTATCTCGGTTTGAAATACCGTCAATTTCACGTCATTTTTTCCACACTGACACTTTTTACAGATATTTAAATCAAGTTTTAGTCACTTCAAAAACAATCCGTACTGCAGTTTCATTCAGGATGGCTGAACACTTCATGTCTTTTCGGAAAAACCACAATTCTCTATGAGACATTTGGGGTTTTTTTCCAGGAAATATTTGTAGAGTAGACATTCAAAACCTGGTAAGCGCCATCAGGTTTTTCAAAGATTAGGCATGACGTTCTTCAGTGAAAATAAACTTAAATACCTCCAACTTCATGGATTTCCTTCAGAGTACCGTCATATTGTAATGACAGATCTGATATGCTCAGGCCATTTTTAACCCTTAAAATAAGAGGCAGTTCCATATTTTTAACAATACTTATTGGCACTTACTTGTAGCTCACAATGTAAGCGTAGACTTCCGACAAAGACTCTTACAGGGAGAGAAATGAAAATTGATTGACCTCAACCAGAATGAGCCAAAGTGCGCACTTTTCAATTGTATTTTAATTATTGACAGAAAAATAAGTAACATCCTGAATCACAATTGTGTGCCTACATTTTTCCTCTCCTATAAATCTCGGAAGGGTTCAAGAAGTTAAATTACTTGGTCTCCCTAAAACTAAAAAATAAAAAAAAATGAAAAATAAATTAAATAAAAATGCATGAGAGGAAAAATAGAAACGTAAAATTAAGGTTGGCTAATTATGATTATTAATACATCCGTCCAATTAGTATTGAAGGGTCTCAGAATCTAAATGTGGCTAACTTAGAACTTGAAATTTTAAATTATTCATCGAAATGTGTGATAATAGCTTTAACACATTGACCTTAATCTGAAAAGTTGGATTTGAATACTTATTATGTGCGATGGATGCCTTGAGAGGAAAAAAAATCAGGTCTCATTGGACGGGTTTTAAGCTTCACCTAACCTAAGTAGAGAGGTGGAAAGTTCAAATCTACTTTATGGTACGTCAATATAAGATTCGAATTTTTAAAAAAGGCGTAATTCTCGGGAAGAAGCGTTTGTGACAGCTCTCTCAACGAACCGAGAAAGAGGAGGGGAGAGTCGCCCCATGCTCCGCAATTTTTAAAGAGGTCCAGATTTACATTATAAATGCAATCCAAGGGAAGGGGGATAAGAGCAGAGAACAAGCAAAGGGCGTTTATGCTTATCTCGACGGCTTGACACAAAAAAAAAGAAAAATAAAGGAACAACCTCGAGACGTAATTTCAATAAATTCTCTTAATACTTCGTGTTTTTAAAACTAAAAACAATCTTACAGCTTGTATTTCCTTGAAACTTTTTCTCGCCCCGAGAAGAATGTTTCTGGAAGTTTCAAGCGGTAATTGAGGAGTCTCGGAGAATTAAAGGCCGTCTTGTATCTAACGCTGCAACGATCATTCTACCCAAAATGAATTATGATGTTTCTTTCTCTTTTCCTTTTTTTGTGTCAAATAAAGAAATGTATCAAATCACCGAGGGGCTGCGCCCCCAGGCGCTTACACGCCTCTGTCAATCGTGGTTTATTTATTATTAATTTGTAAAATCAAGTTATTGAGATATCACTTTAAATTAACAGTTTATATCGGCTATCCTTTCTTCCATCATGATAATCGAAAGTTCCATGCGTAGTTACTGGACCTTTGATTTGAGTTTGGTTCGATGAGAAAGTTCGATCATGTGAATCGAGCGTTCGGTTTTATCGATCGAAAGTTCGATTCGATAGATTGAGTATAATTCAATCCATATAGAACAATGGAACACCAAAATGCAGTTAACGCGATACCGATGCGGGTTTCCTTTCAGTTTGAGGGATTTTAAAATCAGGAATGACATTTTTTTTTCACGGATAAAAAAGTGTCAGGGGTTATCCTGGTTGGATGATATGGACATTTCCAATAATTTTGGTAGTACCGCAACATTAAGGTTAGTTACCCAATTTATTAGGATAGTATCACAATCAATTGGGCCGATACCACAATTAATTGGAAATGTCCATATCATCCAACAGTTCGGACATAACCCCTACCTCTTTTTTTGAGTGTTCATTTCAATTTTTTGCTGTGAATTAATTTTTTTTTAGTACATTAATTGTTGGGGATAACTAATTCTGTATGTTGGGATTTTTTAGTCAACATGCGTTGAAAATCAGCATAAAGCTGAAAAATTCCAAAACACGTCGGCCAAAAAAATCCATTACACCGTCTTTGGACCCGTGCGTCTACCGCAATTAGTTTGTGGATAACTGATTCACCCAAAGCATTTCTTCCTGAATTTTTCCGAGGACTAAACGGCTCAATCACTAATCCAAGAACTTATCGAGAGCTCCGTCATTCCTGCCATGCACGCCTGTTAATTAATTTTAATCATTTAATTAAATTTAAAAGGAGATCTAGAGCCGGTAACGCCGATAAGTTTTTCGAATTGAAGTCATCGATTGACATTGTTCCAATTAGTTACAATGAGTCGGTAATCCGATTAGACTGGAGTCCCTTCGGAGGGGCCAGGGCAGGGATCCCTGACTGGCCGAGCAGGCGAGAGCAGGTATTTAGAACGGAAGGTTTTTTCCCCCGGCATGGAAAGGGATATCGTTTAGAAAAGGGTCGTTAATTATTCGTGTAAGTAATTTAAAAGGTCCTCGGTTTTTCGAACGGCCACTTCTCTTGAATTACAGCGACCGGTATCACCGTGTTTCGGAGAATTCTCTTTGAACTCCTCCATTAAAAAGATACAGATAGGGGAATCTATTCATTCTCTCCCTTTATATCTCCTGCTTTCTTTTCCCACGAATATTAATGAGGAGGGTGAGAAAACAGTATTTTAAATTATGACTATATAATATATATGACTAATATATGACTATATAATATATATTTTTAATATAATTGAAATTTGGGTTATCTAACTCAATAATGTAATTTTTTATCGGCTCGATTTATCGAATAACGAAATATTTAAAGCACAGTTTTATATTAAATCCATGTAAATTTACAATTACGTAAGTTTACATTGGCTGCTGCTATTTTTAATAGCATATAAGAATTTAATAAAATATGTAAAAAGGATAATAAGAAAAAAATGTATTATCAGGGAAGAAACAAAATCAGATTGTAATGAATGAATGGGACAAGAGGTTGACATCGCTTCGCAACTATAAACATTTTAACACATACAGTGTTCTCAAACTGTTGATTTCGGTAGTTCCAAAAAAATAATTTCAACTATTAACAATGGACCACTAGACAAGGTACGAATTTCAGCACTCTGATATATGTTCCGTAACCAAAATTTCACGTAGAGCACGATGCGCGCAATGAAAATTATCGAAATCAACTCCTCACAACGATATTTAATTATTCTTGATGCGTGAATTCAAACCACCCGCTCATGAAAACTCAATGCTCTACGTGATTCACATCGCGCGCTAAACGTTATCATGACAGTCTCTGCGCGATGTAAAAATCTGGCAACCTCAATCTTGACGCTTTGGCTCAGCTATAGCAAATTGCCTATAGTTCGAACAACACATGGTGGGAAATGAATATTGCTCGATTAAGAAACTTGCTGAGACCGTTGTCGTGCGCGATTTGACTCACGTAGAGCTTTGAGTTTCTTGTGAGCGGGCAGTTCAAATTCCTCGTAACCAATGTGAAATGAAAAGGTTAATATCTTCGTTAGGAGTTGGTTTCAGTAATTTTCGTTGCGCGAATCGTGTTCTACGTGAAATTTTGGTCAAGAAACATGTACCGGAATGCTTAAATTCGTGCCTTGTCTAGTGATCCATTTGATGCATATGTATGGTGAAACTAATTATACGTGTGCCTCGTTTGTGAGGTTTTATAATCTCCTCTCTTGTTATTTTATCGAAGGAGAACGAATTAATATTTATGATTTCGCAAAAAACATTCCTGTCATATTTCCTGATATCAATAGGATTGCGTTAAGCAGAAAGGAACCAAGCCATATTAGCAACTGTCAAAGACCGGGCAATTTAATTTTTTACATGAAAACGGTTGTACGGATATCTATGCAAATTTTAATGAATTTTCTGGAGAGTATGTAAAGCAAATGTTTTAAATTTTTAAAAACAATCTAATACCAAAACATACGTAAATATACAACATGAAAAAAAATCCTCAAAATCAGCCCAGTTCTCGAAAAAAAAGGGGTGGGATCCTCAAAGAAATGTGCGAGACCAAAATCTGGCCCATCTTGTTATTAGTATGGTTCAGTAGCACCAGGAATTGTAAGTGGAGCAAAGGTTTTAAAAAAAAAACCCAAAAAAACTCGATACACCCTAAGAGACAGGAAAGCTTGGAGAATTAAACGCTGCAAGTACATCTCATCAAAAACAGTGCGGCCGGCGCAGGGCTGGCGCGCACGGCTCGAAACGCATAGTAGCCTTACTAGACCGCAAGATACTTCATGCATTGCTCGTGTCGCACGGTGCACGCAACCACGCAACGCATAGTAAAGCGCCTTACAAGACTGCGGGATACTTCATGCATTGCGCGTATACCACAGTGCGCGCTCAAATCGATGAAAAGTCGTATTTTCTTGGTGTCGAACCACGGTGAACATCATTTTCGAACAGTACACACAGAGAGCTTACAATTCTAGTTGGAATACAATAGTTACAATTCTAGTTGGAATACAATAGTTACAATTCAAATTGGAATACAACGATACAAAGTTGGAATGCTGTTACGTCATCGTAGCTTGAAATTCACACGAAGTGTTCTTCATATGGAGAGGAAAAATAACCAAAGTTTTCAAGAAATGACGTTGATTGGTTTTCAAATTAGAAATTAAAATATGACAGGAAGTCTGCAACTCCAAAAACCAAGATACACATTTCTAAAGTTTCATCATCAATTCGGAAATAAGGGACTGGACCTTGTTAAGCAGAAAAGAACCAAGCCACATCAGATGTTGTCAAATTTAATTGGACAGTTTAATTTTTTACATGGAAACAGTATAGTGCGGATTTTTACATGGAACGAAGCAAATTCATTGAAATTTTCAAAGGAATTCGCACAAACGTTCTCTTGTAAAACATTAAAATGCTCCGCTAAATTTGGCAATAGCTGGTGTGGCTTGGTTCCTTCCTGTTAAACGCGGTCCAACTCAGAACAGATACTGAGGCTTCATGTCGTCACAGATTTCCCGAACACTCTCGGTAAAGTGAGCCGATGTATTTCTGGGAAGTCTCCAGATTGATTCTTAAGTCATTTCAGTGATGGGAACCTAAAAAAGCTTCACTGCTGACGTAATTTACGAGTAATACAGTGGCGTGGCGTGAATAATCGATTATCGATATCTTGCCATTTGAAGCTATGGTAAAGAATCGATTACGAAGGTGTTTGCTGCGAACAGCCTGATAATCGATCTTTTTTCATAGGTTTAAATGACATAGCAATCGATATATCGCAATTCACGCCACGCTACTGGAGTAATAGAAAGTGTCGCGCGAGTCGCGGGAAATGTAAAGGGTTAAGTCTCTCCCGGGGTTGCAAAAGGATCGCGAAAATCCTCCAATTCGTGGCGGCTTAGCGGTGTAAGGAATCTTTGAGTGGAGAATTTCTGCCCTTTACATAAACTCTGAACGACTCCCGTTTTTCTCTACAAACATACGTTACGTAGCTATTTTTGGACGGATTAATTCCGATGTTGCCAATTTTTCTCGGATGTTTTATTTTTTAAACAGAAAACTGAGTAACACTGAAACTTTGTGAAATTATTCCTCATAATCCACGGTAAATTTTCAGATAGTTTGAAGGCATTGGCTGGTTTAGTTTTCTGTTAAAAAGTGAAGCATGGGAGAAAATTAGGTTAAATGCGAAATGCAGTTATGCTATAGTTCTAGTTAAATCCGTCCGATTCGATATCGAAAAATTCCACCCATAAAGTTATCTTTTACCAGGAAATCGTCGGAAATTTTGTACTAAAAATGTCTCTGATTTTTCCTCCAACTACACGTATAAAGTTTTGAACAGAAATTGCACAGTGGCATTTCTGTAGAAAATGATGTTATTTCAGTCAATTTCTCAAACTTGAAATGAAGTTACATTTTCTCTTCTATATAACGACGGATTATGTCTGTAATACCGGGTAATCAGAACTTGCAATAATATGGATCAGCAAAAGAATTCCAAGGAATACTTTATCGATTTCTCGGAAAATGTCAGCTGCATACAGAAGACCCAGCCCGCTAAGTTGGCATTCCGTAGGTAAAATCACAAGAAAATCACTTTGAACCCATCAAATTAGTCTAAGTCGAAACTATACCCCGAGATGCACAAATAGACGTATAAATAAAATTTAATAGTAACAAATTATATCAAAAGGAACTGTTTAATCAAAGTCGAGTTATGTTTCTTCGTGAAAAGGGAGTTTACATCGATTGATTCTGATATTAATAGAAAGGTTAACACGTACACTTAACTTTGAATGTTTTCAGTATTTCCCACGCGTTCTGCTCTATTTGATTTTGGCGCAAAAAAGTCTTGTCAAATCTTCATTTCTTACCCCGTCTATTTCATTTACATCTAGTGTACGGGATTAAATATCGATAATGCGGAGACGTCAATTTTATGATCGAATATCAATAAAGATAGGGTGGACGCCATTATGCAGTGTGTTAATGCGCAGCATGATACAGCACGCGAATAGATAACCTAAACGATGGTAACTATGGTTCGTGCTTCCACATCGACGTTAAATTCCACCCGTGTTTCCGACGAGGACCGCAAGGAAGCGATTTTCGCCCGAAGACTTCCGCGAAACGCTTCTTAGTTCGTTGGAAACTCGTTGGTAAGATCGTGGAGCTGGTGCCTCGGGGGTTTACTGATACTTAACGCGGTATGTGATCCGCATCCGTTGCCAAACGCGAGAAAAACACCAGCTTGAATGGTCGATTATCGATATTTTCCCATTTGAAGCTATGGTAAAGAATCGATAATTAAGGTGTTCGTTGCGAACACCCTATTTATCGATCCTTTTCCATAGGTTTAAATGGCAAATCAATCGATATATCGCAGGCAAATAGTAAAATCAGGCATTTTGTCAAATGCTTAGGCAAATAGTCAAATATTCTAACTTAGATTAAAATTCTGACGAATTTTCCAATTTTAGACAAAATAATTCATTGCTCCTGCAAGGACATATCGACGGTGAAAGTCGGCAATCACATAACTCGGTTTGCGACGTCGCAGACTTCCTGTCATACTTTATTTTTTAAACGGAAAACTACTCAACGGTAATTCTTTAAAAATTCCGTGATTTTTCTTCTATGTGCGAGGAAAATTCTGCAAAAACTTCAAGGAATCATGTCCATTTGTTCTCCTTTAAAAAAATAACATAGTTGCGGAGATTTTCAGACACCGCAAACGAGTTATGTGATTGCCGACTTGCACCGTCGATATTCTTGGTAACAATTGGCATCATACATTAGAATTTGAAACGGTTTTTAGATCCCGAACACACGCTTATCTCGAAATTTTCAACTTGTCATAAAATACAGAATCCGTAGAATTTCAACATTTAAAACTATGAGAAGCGATGTAGAGGACGAGTCGAAAAGAGTTCGCAGGTATTTGATGAGTTATTTTTCCAAAAGTAGTGAAAACTCGTGAGCTCTTCTCCATAAATTCACAACATTTTGTAGACCGTTAAAATTTAACTATCTGCCTAGGCATTTGACAAAATGCCTGCGGGGTGATTATTGAAACTGATAGACTAAGCGATAGACAAAGATGACATAGGGGGTATAAAGCAATTCTATTAGTTGAAATGGGTGGTTCTCATCGACTAAGGGGGAAAATGATAGACTAACTGTCGGGTTTCTCGTGGGTTGCCGTTACTTAGTCGATTACCTACCTCCTTTGTCCATTGCAACAACCCGTTTCCACCAATAGGATCCCTCCAAATCCCTTTTGTCGTCTTTGTCTATCGCTTTATCTATCAGTTTCAATAATCGGTCCGCTGATTTCACTATTTGCCTGCGACAGATATATCGCAAAGCACGTCACGTCACTGAAAAACATGTTGAGCACGAGCAACACCGCGACGCGACGCACAGTGGATGGAGTCAATGGGAGAGTTCGGACAAGATTTGGAAATTTTAAAAGCGTAGAACTCCATTCATACGATATTTCGAGGTTTTAAAATTGATTTGATTAGTTTCCTCGTGAAATTTTCGAATAGAAGCATTTCTTAAAATTTAACCGGGGATGAAATAAACATCAAAATTTGCTGCTTTTGTCAACAATTTCATGTCCGGTTTCTGTGATTGATTCGATCCATTGTGCGACGTGCTCAAGCTCACGAACTTCAAGTGGACCAAATTTTGCAATAAGGAACCAATATTTTTGGCTCATTTTAGAAACAACGCATGAATCAGCGCTTTCCCTATGCAGAAATGTGCTTTTGTGGAAGAGGCAGAGATTGTGGTTCCTTATTGCAAAATGTAATTAAAATGATGGGCTTGGAGGACAAGGCGCATTAGTGCAGTTCTGCCATTTCAAGAAATATGTGTTTGAAATTTCGAAACTGTGCGGAAACTAATGGCGGAAAGAAAGTTAAAAGAAACTAACTTTTTATGCTTAAAATTTAGAATTTGGGAGCGGATTTTTCCCAAAATATGCATTAAGACTAGTTTTACTTGTAATCAATAATATCTGAATTTAGCAAAAAACTGCACTAATGCACCTTGTCCTGCAAGCCCCTCAAATGACCGAATAATTTCATATGGAATGTGCCGTCCGTAAATTGCTATAAAAATCACCCGGAAAAATCCTAGCTTCTATTCGATCGAAAAGTGTGTTAGTAGTAAAGACTAGGGTCATTCTTTATTCTTCTTACTCTGTGAGATTTTCTCGCTTTCCCGCGTTTTCCTGCGGAAAAATTCCCGGATAAAAATCTGAAACTTCCTCAAAATTCCTTATGAATTCTCTCAGAGAGAGAATATATGTTTGATTTTTTACTGAATAAATAAAAGACAACATGTAGCGAGTAAAATGAGTGAATTCAGCATGAATAAGCCGAACTGCATATTGGATTGCCTCATTTCCTTCCGAGCTTCATTTTTTGACGAATAATCAAATGACAAAACGTAATGAAAATGTCTGTAATTTTTTCTTGAACTTTAAAGAATATACTCACAAAATTCAAACAATTCACTTGATTCGGTCGAAAACGATAAAATATTAGAGGAAATAAGAACGGTTGATGTAGATAGGCTGATCTTGGCAGCATCGTCCACAATGTATCAAAACGGTATGTTACCGGATACAACTATTACTGCTCCTGGGATGTCCGTATTGCATGCCAAACAATTGAAGGCGCTTCGGTATCTTTCATCGCTCAACTCGTTTTCTGAATGCCTAACAACGCCTTCAACGCTGGGAACGAGGAAACCAATAAAACTACTTTTAAAACCTCAAAAATTTGTGTGAAGGGAGTTATACTATGAGCGAAAATTCAAATTTTTCGTAATCAGTGCAAGATAAAAACGTTAATACCTTGGTTGGGACTTAAACTTAGTAATTTTCGTTGCGCTGGAATATTTCTTCCGTCCACATAAAAAACGCCGTAACTCCAATCAACCTGTTGTATTTTTCTTCCACACATACTGTTCTATCACGAGGAAACCTCTTTCATTTTGTACATTTTGAATTCTCAGTGGTACGCCACAGTTATTTTAGAACTAAGAGGGGTAAATGGATTACATTTTGCAATAAGAAACCACTATTTCTTGCCCATTTTAGAAACAGCACACATGACCCTGGTTTCCCTATGCAGATATGTGCTTTTATACGAGAGCCAGAGATAGTGGTTCCTTTTTGCAAAATGTGATCAAAATGGTCGTTAGTTCTTCGGTAAAAAGCCGAGAAAATCTAAGTGGATTTACAGCGTTTTTGCTTAGGACGGCAGATTTTTCGTTCCCTGATGATTTCCGAATTTCCAATGTCGTGAGATATGGCAACAAGGCAACATTTAACTGGAAAAACATGAAGTTGTCTCAGTCAGATGGCGGAGGCGGGGAGGTATGGGAAGCTCCTCCGTTGGCCCCGATGCCTAATATTCACGCTGCTCCCGGCTCCGCTGGTGCACTCCTCTGGTAAAAGAACATAACTGCCTCGGGGGTGAGCCTTATCATCCGTATAGCTATATGCTTTAGAGGGCTCAGGCAGAAACGGAGGTGGGTCGTTCCGCCGGAGGAGTGACGCCTTAAGCCGAGATCACTCCCGCGCAATTTATGCTTCACTGTTCGGTGAGTGCGAGCACAAAAATGCGACAGTTGAGGCTGTTACGGAAAAATCCACGGATGCATTAAAACTCCAAGCTCCCTTGCCAAATAAATGCGCGAAAAAGTCACTCGACGGGTAAGCGGGTAAAATGCATCGCAATGCACTAAAATCAGTCCATGCTAATATCTCGCATCAGAGTCTCTTAATAGGGAGAGTTGAGACAACGCGGCTCATGGATGTCACAGACCGGAATAAAGATTACAAAAATTGAATGTTTTTCGTAATCTTTGATCAACTCATTCCCGAATTCCTGTCTCTGATCCCTCTTTCAATCCGTTTGTTCCTCGCGGTGCCTCTAATACCCCGGTCCAATGCAGTTTATAACCTTTGCAATTATTGAAAATGTAATCTTTATTTCCGTTTTACATATTTATGATAATCATCCTCTTATATTATAGTTCTTAACCACTTGAATGCTCTACCCTTTCCTTCTCTGTAATTTTTATTAATAAGCTATTACCCTGTCGTTATTTTTACCATACACTATTCATAGCTTAAGATAATGGGCCTGTTGCATGCAAGAGATACAGCCGCGCAAATAGACTTTTTAGGGGTTAAATGACACGAAAATTACGATGGTCACATTAAAAAAGTCTGAAATACACTCCTTACTGCGCAATTTGCGTTGTTAGGAACACGCTTTTTCAAATTTCCCGCGTCTGGGGGCAGTTTTCTAATCACCGGAAACGAGCAAACGGCGCGGCTCGGTGATTTCCGGAAGATGCCGAGTCGTTGTTGTTGTTCTCATGTTTTCCTTCAGTTTGTTTATAAACCCAACGTGATCTCTTATAGTGGTCCATGTACGCTTTATATGGTAACGAAATCGATCAACATTTAAATATCCAACGCAATCCTTCTACATTTCATTTCACGACATCACGAGCTCCGAATATAAGCCAATAAACCATCAGAAGAAGAAGAAGAAGATTTTTAGGTTATGTTGTCAGTTTTAGTTGACCGGAAATAGCCGCGAGTTGCCGATAGAGAACTGCCCCCAGACGCGGGAAATTTGAAAAAGCGCGTTCCTAACAAGGCAAATTGCGCAGTAAGGAGTGTATTTCAGACTTTTTTAATGTGACCATCGTAATTTTCGTGTCATTTAACCTCTAAAAAGTCTATTCGCACGGCTGTATCTCTTGCATGCAACAGGCCCATTGTTTATACATATATTTCTGTCATCGGAAGCTAACATTAAACGAATCTTCAAAAAAAAAAAAAAAAAAAAAAAAACCCAATTTGCGACACTGTGAATGCCTAAAATACGGGGACCAATCAGAAATGGTTTCGTGTGGTCTCTACCCTCAGTATAAAAGGATTCTAGGTTTATCAATGTTTCCGTTCTTTACTGTTCTCTGCCAGGCTTCTTATTTTGAAAGGTGGGCGAAAATTGAGTTCTATATGGCGGAACCACCCAGTTTGTTTAAAAATTTACGAAATCTCGAAAAAAGAGAATTTTAAAAATATTGTCGTTACTGCTCCCTTAGATTTCTAGACAAAGATGATGAACGGAGCGCCCAGTGCGGCAACGATCCGCGAGAGCGCGCTGTGCTGTCGTGGCTGTCTAGAAATTAGTTCCCGGTGCAAGTCTGTGCAATTTTCCGCCCCCGCACGTCAATCATCCTCGGCGTTCTCCGAAATTAATCTGCGCTCGGATGTCTCGCCACTTCCAGTTCAAGGTCTCCGCGCTCGCCTTTTCTGCCTTGCTAAGGAAGAACGCCGTATGAACATTTGAGAGTTACCAAATTTCCTTCGATAAAATGTTCACTTTTTAGAAAAGTCAAGAGTATTTTTCTATGAAATTTTTCAGGAGCTTTAGGTAAGATTGTGAACAAAATTATCTGAGAAATTGGAAGGAAAATATTCGTAAGATCTTCAGGAAATTTGTGTTTTATCAAAAGAAATTTGGCAACGCCTGAAGGTTCATACGGCGTTTTTCCTTAGCACGGTAGTTTTCAGGCTGTTTCTTCTGCCACGGTCTCGGCCTTGCGCCTACTTCTCAGAACCTCGCCCCGGGGATGGTATCACGCAATCAGGAGACCAGGTCAAGACTACACAGGAAGAGAAACTATATAACCGACATTTTGTGTTGATATGGGTAATAGAACACAAACAAGATGTCTACAAAAACTTGAGTTTGGATTTTCCTGATTTTTCCTGAAATTTGAGGCGAACTTTCCTTATTTTTAGGCGCAAGTTTATTGACACTTGTTTGATTTGGAAAACTTACATATCGACGGTAAAACTGCAAAAACGCGTATCTCGGTTGAGGTGTTTCGAAATTTCCACTCCTATTTCATTTTTAAAAGGAGACCAAACCAACATCGATTATGTAGCATCGCGTCCAAGATATTGGACTCCATGCTCATCCTTGATATACTTACCTGCTCATCTCGTCCAAGATCTTGGACTCCATGCTCATCGCTAAAAGTCTCACTTCTTTGCTTGAGCATGGAGTCCAAAAGCAAGTAGACCTCCCTTAGTTTCAAAGTTCATCATGATAGAAAATCGTATACTTCGCTTATCTAATGTAACCTGAACTAACCTAACCTAACCTAACCTAACCTAACCTAACCTAACCTAACCTAACCTTACCTAATCCAACCTAAGCATTGCACAATTTTTTTCGAGAACACATTTTTTTGTCTTTATTTCACAAAAATTGTCTTAATAAATTTTTGGACCCCATGCTCCTATATTGTCGGAGAATACCTGCGTCCCGCAATTTTGGACGCTATGCTCACTTCGATTTTTCGAAAAAATTATCCCCAATTAAAGTGAGCATGGAGTCCAAGATCTTGGGCGTGATGAGCAACCGAATATCATATAGCTGAGCATGGAGTCCAATTTCATGGACGCGATGCTACATTACCCCAACATCATGGCTTGAAATTTTTGAATATTCTTTATCACGGAAAAAATTAAATTGCTGATTTAACTATTAAAGTGCTGAAAAAAGTGACTTCAATATTTCAACGTAGGTCTCACAACAAAAAAATGCTACTTCAACCACTGCTGTAAGCTAATTTAACCTTGGGGGTGGTTAAGGGATCATTTTTTGTTGTGAATTCTACATTGAAACATTGCAGTCAATTTTTTAGCAATTGAATTGTTAAATCAACAATTTCATTTTTTCCGCGTAGAGAGAAGAAGAATCACTTAAATTTGCGCCAAACAACGTTCAGTAGTTTTCCACGCAGGAAATAAAGTATGACAGGAACTCTGCAACGCCGCAAATCGAGATACTCATTCCTGCAGCTTCACCATTCGATATGTGATGACATTGATGAAATTTTTTAAAATTGCTTGAAGCACTCGGAGTTTACTGATTTGCAGCATATTTTCCTGATTTTTCCTGATATCATCGAATTCCCTGATATTTTCCGGTTTTCACTGACGGTAAACATCCTGTAGTAACCTAAACGTACGACTAACATATTTTTTGGTCAGTGGGTTACACTGATTTAATATTTGGATCACAGAGAACAAATTCATGTATTGTGTATTGCACTCGATAACTTGAAAATGCTTTATTTCCATTGAAGACAATCAATTTTCACTAAAATCATTGGAGGTAGCGCATCTGTTCCAAATTGAACATTAAAAGTGTCTTTCATTACCCGTCTTTCAGCACCAAAAATCTTACACCAAGTTCTTCTGCAGTTTAGTGTGCGTCTTGATTATTTTCATTTTTTCAGGTGGTGTGTTTCCGTTCTCACTGATTCGATGTTGGAATGATGAAAGTTCCACCACCGTGAACTTGCACCGTGTACTTTCCCTTCTTCGCTTCCGGCGGGCATGATTGACATTTATGGCGGTAACTTCGTGGTCTTCCACGTTCATTAAGCTCGCTATAATTTTCGACCCCTCGCTCGGCTCTTGTCAACAGCAACCTTAATGTTCTCACCTAGCGTGAGACGGGTGTGCTTAGCACAAAATTACCGTTCCCACGAGTTGATGATCGTTAAGAAGAAATTACTTTACTTCGGACGAGCTCTTGCCCCCGTTAATTATTTCTAATCGTTGCATAAGTTTGTTGTCGAGTCTACTTTTCGGTCGAAGTTTTCGAGAGCCAAGGTCCACGAACGAGGGTCTGG
Source organism: Bemisia tabaci (assembly GCF_001854935.1). Classification (NCBI taxonomy): domain Eukaryota; kingdom Metazoa; phylum Arthropoda; class Insecta; order Hemiptera; family Aleyrodidae; genus Bemisia; species Bemisia tabaci. The sequence goes on along the minus strand of NW_017550575.1, from coordinate 1,109,816 downwards.
ATAAATATTTATGGAGTTCCCGACGTCACGACAACCTTTACAAGGTTCCTGTTAAAGGTTAAAATGATGCTCCTCTTTGAATCGATGTGCATAGAAAGGAACATTTTTATTCTTATTCGAGAGCGTGCATTCCAGTCCAGATAACTGAGGTTTTAAGGGTCAGATACAAATCGACGGTGTAAGTCGGCAATCACATAACTCGTTTGCGGTGTCTGAAAATCTCCGCCGCAATGTTATTTTTTAAAGGAGAACAAATTGACATCATTCCTTGAAATTTTTGCAGAATTTTTTTCGCATAGAGAAGGAAAATCAAGGCAGTTTTGAAGAATTGCTGTTGAGTAGTATAACTCGGTGTAAAAAAATAAAGTATGGCAGGAAGTCTGCGACGTCGCAAACCGAGTTATGTGATTGCCGACTTACACCGTCGAAATGGACCCGCGCTAAGCAGAAAAGAACCAAGCCACATCAACTTTTGCCAAATTTAACTGAGCAAAAACATGAAAATGCTTGTGCGGATTTTTGTGCAAATTTTAATGAATTCTCTGTATAGTACGAAGTAAAATTCAAAAAGAATCCGCACAAAAGTTCTCTCGTAAAAAATTAAACTGCCGAGTTAAATTTGGCAATAGTTGATGTGGTTCGTTTCCTTTCTGCTAAACGTGGTCCAAATATTCCTTCCTTTTTTGACACTTTTTGTTGACCCCTCATTGAGTAAAATTGACGGACTTCGATTCGCTTTCAAAGGACCTATCTCTGGAGTTTTCAATTGCTTGTAATTTGGACAGAGACGGTAGATTTTAGAGACCCCGTTTTATCAATCTAAGCAATGTAATCGAGTGAGGCAAAAGTTGAGTTTTGAAGTCGGCGCTTCTTTACACCTGATGATGATTGATGAGCAACGAGTCAAGCAAGTAAAATTCGTCCAATGATGAATGTTGGGATGAGAACTTTGCTAGGCGCGTTTTTGCAAAACAGGTTAGGATTGCTTACCTAACGCGCAACGCCGCAACGCTTTAGTCATGATTTATCACTCGACGAATTTGAGCTAGGACTTTCGAATGTAACTTTAACATCATAGGAAAAACAACAGTGCAGGATCTCTAAAATAAATTCAATCTGGTTTCCAAAAGGGACGGAATTGGAAAATAAATTCAAAGACAAAATTCACCGCGTTAAGGAGAAAGGAACCAAGCCACATCAGCTGTCTCCAAATGTAACCGAGAAATTTAATTGTTTACAAGAGAACGTTTGTGAGCACGGCATAGCGCAACACGGCTTGCCATGCCTGCCGACCAAGGTTAAGTACCGTACCAAGCCTTGCCGCGACAACGTGAAAACGCCTTCAATCTTGGCCGATACCATGCACGACGCAGAGACACGAATAGTTGCATCACTTGGGTTCACCTGCTTCATCAAGTTACGCTGAAAACAAAGCACTATTTGGGCTGCGTTAAACAGAAAGGCGACATCAACGACTGCCATATTTAATCGATCAATTCAATTTTTTCATGAAAACGGTTGTGCGGATTCTTTTGCAAATAAGGACTTTTCTTCGTACTATGCAGAAAATTCACTGAAATGTACTCAAAAATCTGCAAACCGTTTTCATGTTAAAAATTAAACTGCCCAGTTTCGTTTGGCAACAGCTGATGTGGCTTGGTTCTTTCCTGCTAATCGCGGTCCAAATAAGGCAAAAACTTTAATGTCATCGTATTTTGCCTCTCTATATTTTCTCAACAATAGGCATTATACTCATTTTTTTCAAATTGTCAAAAAATTGTGACGTTCAGGGTTTTTTTTCCCTCGTTTTTCTGCCCCTTTTTATTCCCTATTACTTCAAATGGAGCGCTTCAATTTCAACCTTTAACCTTCTACACTAGGTGTATCCCGGCCCCTCTCGCGGCTTAGCAGCGTCACAACACATGTTTTTTGGCGTCATCGCCCCCCGTACCCCACACCTCCCGTTCATCACTCACTCTCGCGGCAACCTTCCCCCCCCTCTTCAATCTCCCATCCCTTCATCCCCCCCGTCCTTCTCTCTCCGTGTTTTAACTTCATTAAAATCTTGCATGTGTACGCAACCTACCCCGCAGCCAGCGAAGCCTTTTTACTCCCTAAGTTCGGTAATGATGTGGTTTCTCCCCCTTCCCCCTCCTCCTCGCTTACCATCTCTCCGACACATCAAAACGCAGCTTCACAGAGTGATCAATTCGTGCTGTTATTGTTTCAGAGCCGTCGGAACCTCATTGGTGAATTTCACCGCGTTTAGCAGAGAGGAACCAAGCCACATCAGGTCATGCGAAATTTATTTGGGCAATCTAATTTCTTACCTGAAAACGGTTGTGCGGATTTTCGTGCTTTTAGTGATTTTCTGCATAGTTAGATGCAAATTTCTTAAAAACTTCTAAGGAATCCGCACAAACGTTTTCTCGTAAAAAAATAAAATTGTGTAGTTAAATTTGACAAAAATTTGACAATAGACGGTGTGGCTTGCTCCCTCTCTGGTTAGCGCGGTCCAGTTGTATGTTTCCCCATCCAGTGAGAGGAATAGCCGAAGCGTTAGCGGCAATTTTGCCAGGAAATATTGCTGATAGCAAACTGCAACGCAGCAGGGTTTGAACTCTTTTGCGAGAGACACATACAGAGGATATGGAATAATTATTAGGATATGATTTTTACACATTTTCGAGTAAATTAAATTGGAGGTCTCAGAAGAGGGTGCAGTGTATAGTATCCGATAAAATCGGATGAATAACTGCCGCATAAGTAGTTTCTATTTTATCTATACATTGAATTATTAATTTACTTTTTTTAAAATGTATTTTTATTAAACACTCAAAGCGCCCTACTTTTGTTTCAAAAATAACGTACGAATGCATAGAACGACACATTTTCTCTTCACGAGATTCACGACCGGAAAAAATTGAAGGCGCACCGGCTTATTCAATACCTTCGTCTGGATGCAACTATTCGTGTTCTTGGGATGTCCGTGTTGCATACATAAAAATTGCAGGCGCTTTGGTTTTCCCAAGCACAGAGTATGGCTGCGGTTGTTAGTTCTCAGCTGTGTCCTACGTTACATTTATAATCATGCTTGCCTTTAAATCCTCGGAGTTTGAATGAGCCATGTTGTATCACGGCAGCGTTGCCAAAAGGTGCAAACTTCCCACCAAAAACATTTCCTCAAAAAGACATGAAGTGTGTGGACCCCGCAAATTACTACAGATAAAATATCCGCAATTCACACAACTTTGCAACGCTGTCTTTGACGGGAAGCTATTTAAAATCCTAATTTATCATGTTAAGGGTACGAAAATTCCGATTATTATACAACCAAACGCACTCTAATTGTACAAACATGAAATACACCTTTCAAAACTTATTCACTGAGAAAAAAGAATTGTTGCTCCTACATTGCTAATTGTGGATTCTCGGCCCCACCTCATTTCTAATCATTGTACCCACAAAATTATTATTGTAATATTTATGACTAAAAAATAAGAACAGAAATCAACTATTTGCATTGTTAGAGCAACAATTTTTTTCTGTATTCTTTAGGACCCGAGGGAAAAAATTTCGTCAGTCTCAAAATCCGATTTCTTTATTAAACTTGACAAATATTTGTGTGTATATTGCAAATTTTGCGTTTGGGGAGGGAAGACCTTTTCCCCATGGATAGTCACATACGAGCATTCCCCGAATGCACAATTAATGTACATTTTGCAACCTTTCCTTATGCAAAGCAAGTTTTGAACTTCAGCAAGCGTTAATCACGGAAGGTAGCGTGATAACGTTTCATTTCAGCCAGACGAAAATGAATTCTCCAGATTCCTAAAAAGGAGCGCAATTTTTTTGGTAGCAACTGTGTTTTTGTCACTCATTTTTTCTCGGAAATAACAATTAAGCGCTGAGCCATAATACTTTAGGTAAAATGGCTGAGCCCTACTGCTTCAGGTTCCAGCCCTACAGACTGTAGGGATCAACCCTACTTCTTGTAGTTGCCGCTATTTTACCTTAAGTGTTGGGGCAGCGCTTAGTTGTTATTTCTGAGAAAAAATTAGTGACAAAAACACAGTTGCTACAAAAAAATTGCGTTTTTTTCTAGGAATCTGGAAAATTCATTTTTGTCTGGCGAAAATGAAACGTTATTACGCTATACCTTCCGCAATGGACCATCAGACAAAGTACGAATTTCAGCATTCTGATACATGTCTCATTACCAAAATTTCACGTAAAACACGATGCGCACAACGAAAATTACCGAAATCAACTCCTTCCGAAGATATTTCATGATTCTTGGTGCGTGAATTGAAACCACCCGATCATAAAAACTGAATGCTCGACGTGGTTCACATCGCGCGCTAAACGTTATCATGAACGTCTCTGCGATATAAAAATCTGGCAACCTCCATCTTGACGCTTTGGCTCAGCTATTGCAAATTACTTACGGTTTGAAAAACACATGGTGGGAAATGAACATTGCTCGATTGAGAAGCTTGCTGAAACCGTTGTAGTGCGCCATTTGACACACGTAGAGCTTTGAGTCTCTTGTGAGCGGGCAGTTCAAATTCCTCGTAACCAATGTGAAATAAAAACGTTAATATCTTCGTTAGGAGTTGGTTTCAGCAATTTTCGTTGCGCGAATCGTGTTTTACGTGAAATTCTGGTTAAGAGACACGTATCAGAATGCTTAGATTCGTACCTTGTCTAGTGGTCCATTAACGCTTGCTGAAGTTCAAAAATTGCTTTGCATAAGGAAAGGTTGCAAAATTTACATTAATTGTGCATTCGGAGAATGCTCGTAGGTGACCATCCATGGGGAAAAGGCTTTCCCAAACGCAAAATTCGCAATATGCATATATTGAATTTAGCCGTGTGGGCACCACTTTTCATGAGATTTCCAAAAACGAACGATTTCGTTCGTATCTCTGTAAACGTGTTAATTCGTTTCCCCCGCTAGGAGCGTCGCGTCGGGAAAGTTGCAGACCGAAGATAAACACTGCATGGAGAGTTGCAATTTCGCGAGCGAAACCTATCATCCCCCTCGTGCGGACACGTGTCTCTCCGCGGAAAATTCCCGGCTATCACTTTGAGGGGAGATAAAATCCTTCGGCGAGGGAAGCGTACCCTATCGCGGGGCCCCGAAAGTTTCCGGACTCGGCTCCAAGTTCTGGACTCGCCCGCGGAACCCAGATTAAAAAAGTAAAAGGGAAAGGTGGGGACGGAAATGAATTCGACCGAAGCAAGTGAAAATAAAGTTCTGACAGAAATTAGCTTTCATAAAAATCCGGGCTCGGGGTGTGCCCGGGCCGCGGAGGGGTGGGGGTGGAGGGCGCCAGAGCCAATATTAAAAATTAGGAGAGGATAGGATCGCGAGAGGGAGGGGCGGGGGACGGGGATGGGGATATGATGGCAAAAAAGGGCGCGAGTTATACGCCGGTGATTACACGGCGAGTTAAGAATGAGATTAGAGTGACATGGAAAGTGCTCTCTGGCCGCCCGCCAACTGGCTGCCGCGCCGTGTTGTCGGGTCGAGTTCGAAAAAGATTAATTGAACCGATTATATTCCAATTTACGTTAGGGCCAATTTCTACACTGGAAAAACAGTATACTGCGCTTTAGCATCTAGGATGGCAAAAATGTGTCTGGTGATCCTAACATGCTGCCTTGATTCCTCACGCAGTTGAATTTGCATTCACAGGATGTAAAGGTAGCATCTTGGAATTACCAGACACATTTTTGACATCCTAGGTGCTAAAACAACACATTATTTTTTTCAATTTATTTTAGTGGTAGAGTGGTTGTTTTTCTTTGTTTTCTCTGGTATATTCAATCATGTCTGATTTCAAACTAACCTTCTAAAAGAACCTATATACAATTTTTTGGAATCCGCAGGCTGTCAACAAAGCGAATAAAACTGTTTTTTTGTCTTTCTTTCATTCACAATTTTGGCGCTTAGGTACGTGACTTGAAAAATTATCGGTTCAATTGGTCCTGAGAAAACTTTCGATAGAATTTGAAAGGAGTTGCTCTTCGCTCAAAAGCGATAGTAAATATAACGTTAAGCGCACTTCAAAAGCCTCAAAATAGGGTTGGAGCAAACTTTTGCTTGAACTTTAACCGGGTTTAAAGCGCTTCCGAGAACGATTCAACAGCCGATAGATCCGTTGATAATGCTGGAGGTGAAGTTTGAGGTGAAATACGAAGTTGGAAGAATTCAGCATGTAACTCTCTGCATGCTATAATAGTACTGTACTCTACCGTGCTAAGGAGAAACGCCGTATGAACATTGGAGAGTTGCCAAATTTCCTTCGATAAAATGTTTATTTTTGAGGACATTTATGAACATTTTTTCTTGAAATTTTCAGAATTTTCAGATCAAATTACAAACAAAATTATCTGCGAAATTGGTGGACAAACATTCAAAACTTTCCCTGAAAGCAAATGATTTGCCAGGAGAAATTTGGCAACGCCTGAAGGCTCATACGGCGTTTTTTCCTGGCCCGGCAGGGCTGCCGTCCATAGGAGGAACGCCGTAAGTCCAATCAACACGGTGCATTTTTCTTCCGCATATACTGTTCTATTACGGGAAAACCTGATCATCACTGAGATGTTTCACTTTGTCCATTTTGAATTCTCAGTGGTACCCCACAGTTATCTTGGAACTGAGAGGGATAGAGTTCGTTAGTTTTTCAGTATTAAATAATTTTTTAGGTAAAAAGCTGAAAAAAATCTAAAATATAGTAACGGCGTTTTTGCTGAGGACGGCAGTGTAGTTGGTATATTTGATTCTGGATGTAGCTCGAATGTGTTTCACACTACCTTATTACCTTCCTACCGTTGATTGCACAATATCACTTGTGTATTGCTAATCTACACTGATAAAAATATGTGTGTTACTTTTTGTTAGTATAGGAGGTGAAACACAAACCGACCCAAATTTTGTGTTGATTTTTGTAAAGTCGGCGAAGGATTTAGCGCAAAAAACGATGGAGAGACCGGGAACCCCTTGAGTCAACCAAAGGCTTGGGTTATTTTGTGTTTTACTTCCTGCAATGACCAAACTTTTGTGTTGAGTTTCTCTATATGTACTTTAAAGCTACTACTGATGCTGGATCAACCGAAATAGATTCATTATTAGTTTCGTCGTTTAAATAAAATGACAACAAGTTGCATCTTGGTACGTTCAATGGGCCCCAACCCTGGTAAAAATTGGCAGTAGAATCTGTGTTCCAAAATACCATAGACCTACAGCCGGCTGTAAGATTTCCAATAGCTTTTATAGCCGGCTACACGATTTCTTATAGCCTTTTATAGCCGATGGCGATTAAGCAACAGCCAGGCGATAAAGTGTATACTAAACGTTACTAATTACGGATGCTAGGACTTAGTGAGTTTTTGGAAAACTGCTCTCTCTTTGGGCCGTAGTATCTTGATTTATTTTGCGAGGAAAGCTCCGTACTTTTGATGGATGCCTGCCATTACTAATATGTTGGAGCGCCTTCAATTTCGTATGATACTGTGCAATACCTCTGGTGTGAAATAGCTGCTTCAAGCGCCGTGGCAGGCGGGCAGCCAGCGCGAAACATGCATCGGCGCCTACAAACCTAACCGGGATACTTCACGCGTTGCGCAATGCGTGAAGTATCCCTGTTAGGTTTGTAGGCGCCAGTGCGTCGCCGCTCCACTTTGTGTTAGGCTCTAATATTTAATCTGGCGGAGCCAGCGTTATTCAACTCGTGATTTTGAAATGTTTGCACATCCTGTGTGGATTATTCTCATTTTAATTGATGAAAAAAAAAATATGTATTAAAGGAAAATATAATTTGTGTTTTGTAAATATTAAGGTGGTTCCGTATCAAACTTAATGATTTCCAAAGCACACGAATTTCTACACAATTTCTTATAGCCTTTTATAATCGATGGCGAAAAAGCAACAGCCAGGCGATCAAGTGCAAAGCCCGGCGATAGGAACCATAGCCCGGCTGCATAATTTTTTATCGCTTCGTATAGCCCGGCCGTATGATTTTCTCCGCATTCTACAGCCAGGTATATGATTTTCTGTAGTCTTCTTTCCTATTTTCCTCTCTAAGAATTCCTATGGTATTTTGAAACGCAGCTCTTATCGCCAAATTTTACCAGGGAAGGCATGGTAGGAAATAATTAATGAAATATGCGACATGTTCTCTCTTCTTTGACGAGAAAAAATAATCATAAAACGGGGACTCTCTGGAAATCAACGTGTTAACAGGATACATTTTGTTTACGAGTGTGGTTTTATAGAAACATTAAAAATGACGGAATTTTAATAATTTAATTTTTAATACTATAAACAATTTTAATACTTGTTACACCGCTCGTTTAGGAGTCGATTTCTGAACTTCATGTTTGAATTGTTTTCTACGCAATATTTTGGGGGAAAAAAAAACATGCGACTTTTTATTTAGTGCAGATCTGGTCTAGTGGTCTAATGCCTGTTTTCATCGACAATTTCAGATGAGATGTAACGTGCACTTTAAACAGCCTTCATTATTGATCTCTCTTCTCTCTTTTTTCTTTTCCTCTTTCCAAATTTACCATGTTCTCATCTGACAAATGATGGTAGCTCTAACCCCTGAGTCCGTAAGCAAGAGTTGAGAGCTCATCTTGGTCCGATTCTAACTTTTTCATCGTGGAGTAATATTCAGATTTTCTATGCTGCACGGCAAACCCGCTCGGTCCCTTTTCCTGCTTCTTATTACTTTCAAGCGACCCCTCTTGTTGTCCTAACAGAGCGCGAGGTTTCAAAATTCGAGCACAGGGAGAAGAGAGGTTCTGTTTGCAAACCGAGCCAAAATTAATACGGCCAAAAATAGCAGACGTTGTTAAAAATTCGAGGGGTTAAAATAGACAAGATGCATTCTGTGAGCACCTCGGTATTTCTGCACTCTAATATTTAGCTCAGACATTCTCTAAACTTTAAAATCATGTCACCATGTGTAAGTACGTGATTTGTAAATTTAACTAGGGGCGAGGCGTTATGATCGAATATCGATATTTCCCCATTTGAAGCTATGGTAAAGAATCGATTATTAAGGTGTTCGTCGCCAACATCCCGTTAATCGATCCCTTTTTGTAGATTTAAATGGCAGATCAATCGATATATCGCAAAGCACGCCATGCTTCTGAATGTAACCAGATGCCTGAATAACTTCGACACCAATCTAACACCGGTTTCTAGATTTCCTGGGTGTCAAAAATGATTAAAACCCTAATAATCGCTGACATTTTTTGTTACTTCAACTGCAACAAGACTAAGTTCGTAATTTTTTACAGCTGAGTTTCCTTTTATTCTTTTGTAAAAAATAATTTCAAAACTTTTGCCATCTAGTTCTTGCTTCCTCCGCTATTTGATGTTTCTTCACATCAACTTGCTTTTCCCGCTCCAGATGCGTGTCATTAAACAGGTAACTTAACCTACAAATATGTTCACCACTCACATCACAAATACCACACCGCAAATTTGCAGCTACTTTTATCACAGTTGCATTGAAAACATTGTCAAACTTTCTCGTCGAGAAAACATCGAGATATGCGCTATTCAAAGTCCGATTCACTGTCGGTTGTACATCCGATTCAATCTTCAAGACATAACCTAACGTTGCGGTCATATATTTCAAAACGAAAACCAAGTCAAAATCCGACTGATTTTTCGAGTCTTCCTCGCTGCGGCTTGTCTTTACATAAGGAACTTTGAACTCGGGTGGAGGATGAAGTAAATGTACCCTGATAGAATGCGCTAGCGTCGCATCGGCAGTTTGGTTCCGGCGCTCCGAGGCCAAGAGTAAAGTCACCAGCGCGCTGGTCAATCTACGCATTCGTTGTTCAGAACCGTCAACCCCTGCAATGGCCTCAAATAATTCTTGCCTGAAATTGACATCCCCGTTCAACGGAATTTGACGTCTGATGGCCTCATACAGGAGTCTGGCGAAATATTCTTTCACCTCTTGGTTTGGGACTTTGAACGCACTGAACGTCAAAGGACTCGTTGAAGATCGACTGATACGTCGGGTGAACGTTAGATATCCGAGGTTCTCTAACAGGCCAATGAAATGGGGGAAAGTATCTAGAGGACATTCGGCTGCCTGCACTGGAAAGTTGAGTTTCTGCAAAATTTTAAGTTTTCGCACGATATTTGTCGACATACCACTGATGTCCGCGCCCCCTAACATCCACAACTTACACTCCTGGTAACATTCTAAAATTTGTCGTCCGAAGCACTGCGGCGCAAATGCCACTTTGAATGTCTCGAGCGATCCTAACTCCGACCAGTAGGGTTTGAACTCTTTCATCGCGATGCTTAGAAACCTGACGATTGATTCCGGATTGAACACGCTAAAACCACCGTACCAAGTCGAAATCTGTTCAATTTCGTGGTCCACACCCGCAAGTTTCGCCAGTGACGTCATCTCGACATCAAAAAAACCATCGAGATGGATGCTAGAATTTGTAACGTATTGAGGCCATCTGTAATACGGAACGATGATGCAAGACATGAGGGTCAGAAGAGGTGGCTTGTCATCAGGCACCTCTTCGAATATGCTTCCGAAAACGTCGAGTTTCGCGAATGTTGCGTTGGTGTCTTGTCCGGGGTCGAAAAGTACCTCCCTCAACGGGCCATCTATGTTATCTATCAGCAGAATTACGTCTTTTTGGAAGTGTTGCCTCAGAAGTTTTCTCAAAAGCGTGATGGCAAAACGCGGCGAGTATTTTTCTACGTTTTCATTGTCGGAGGGAACGAGGAATCTACTCATTAGGTTTTTATCTTCGAAATGTATGAACGACGAGTTAATGAGGTACTCGTGGTGTGTGAATGCAGCTTTAACGGTTCCGTTCAGTAAGTAGCGAGCGAGATCTGTTGAATCGGGCGTTTTGGCCCCCTTTAGATTCAGATCCAGGAAGATGACGGGATACGCGCCGAAGTTGGTTTCGAAGAAGGACTTGTTCTGGAAAACGGTGAGGAATCTACCCGAGCTGGGGACGATTTTGGCAAAAGAATCGTAGTTTTTGCGGGTGTGTTTGTCGGTGTTGACCGTGCCGTTGGGGAAAACGTCCAGCTCGACGAAGCGTCGTACCATGTCTAGGAACGTAGTTTTCCCGAACCCGTGCCGCGCTCGAATCAGCGAGTGGTCAGGACCGTTCAAGGCGTCTTGGATGAGATGTGTGTTGTCTACGAAGAATTGACTATCGCGTAACTCTTTGAAAGAGGCCGGAAGTGGGGGTGGCCATTGACAGTCGATCATCTAGAGAAAAATAGGGGTTGTGCATTAGACGAGGATACAAGTCACTGCTCTGAAAAACATACGGACTGTATAGACAAACCGTCCATTCCGGGCTCAAAGGCCGAAAGTTCCGGGTGCTGGAGCCGTAGCTTCGATTGCTCCGGGTGGTAGAGCCGTAGCTTCGATTGCTCCGGGTGCTATGCCCGGAACTTTCGGCCTCTGAGCCCAAACCGAGGACGGTATGTCTATATAGCCAGTATATGTACAGCTTCCATGGCCGGAGTTTTTTTTTTTAGTGTGTATTTTTTAAATTCCTTAATTATACAAAGGTTATGAAAGAAAAGTGTCCTTAATATTTGTCGAGCTTCTCAAAAATATTAAACATTAAAATATTGTCACTGGTTCTAAACAGAGCTTAGAAGCTTAGCTTAGCTAGCTTTCGAGCTTAATTGACCGAGCGTGCAACTCGTTACCAGAGTCTAAAGACATTTTTAAAAATACAAACAATTCAGAGGTTGCCTGGCTCACATGGATTGCATTTGCAAAAAGAAACCGAGAGCGATCCAATGTTGCTAAGATTGTGCAATTTACATTCTTTGCGGTATAATTCCTGAAATTATGCAAAAAACTAAATTTACAAAGGTAATTTTCGTCTTGAAATTATAATTTATTGGGAGTAAAGATGAAACTTGTTTAAATGATCAGTTTATATTTGCAAGGTAAAAAAAAAGTTGGACAATCTTAGCGACACTGGAATGCCTTTGGCTCCTTCTTGCAAAATGCAAACCAAAAATGGCTCAGTTCTCTCTGCACCAAAAAGCGCTTGCTAAACTTGCCACCTCGTAAAATCGAGAGATTTTTCTCCATGAAGCTCTTTGATTGCTCAGTGTTGCTTTTTGTATAATCGATGACCTCTGAGCCTATTGGTAATTTGCCGGTGTAACGAGGAAACATAATTTCCATGCTGTTAGCCGTATTATCAAAAAAAGGTTATCTTTGACAAGGTCAATTTGCGAATGTGTTGTAATGATGCAGCCCTCAAATACAAACAACATTTACAGTCATTACACACTCAGTGTCATCTAATGACAATGGCAATGCCTGTAGCTGCGTTCTAACTGGTGTGCGGGTAGATCCGCTGTCAAATTACCCCCTTGATTGGATAGTTTTAACCATTCGCTTTGACTAAATTACACTTTGCTGAATTTTATCTCGTATTTTATACTTTTTTTCATACAAAAAAACTGGACTCTTCATAGAGTCCACGCTAAATAAGTCTACGCACTTTTAGACTGCGACAGAAGATCGCCTGATGCCACTTTAACACGTAAAGTAATTGGAAGGAGCAAGATGACTGAGACTCTGTTGCAGTCTAAAAGTACGTAAACTTAATAGGCTAGGACTCTACCTACTATTAACTTTTACTATATACTTTTTTTTGAAACTTGGTAAAAAAGTAACCAAATTTTCAAAGCGTTATGTAGATTGTTTTTCCTAAGTCAGAAAATAGGACAGGGGAAAATATTAGCCAACTTGCAGTTTCGATTATCTTTACGTTGGCAAAAATGGGTTCCGCCAATTTAAACGCATGTAAATCAACAGCTTAATGAATATATTGAAGCAGATTGCTTCGTCTAGAGTGGATATTTAAAACTGGTATTCAAATGACATTAGCAAAGTGAAATGAAGGCTAATTCTGGTTGAATCCATCCAGTTAATGCTGACTGTTCCGAGTCCAGCAAAACCCTGACGAATTTGATGACCCGATTTTATAATGAGATAAAAGCTTCGGATATCCAAGTGAGATTGCCATACTCACTTGAATGCTGAGTACAGTCAATATAGTGGAAAAAAGCGAATGATGCAAACAGATTGTTCTGATATTCTTAATTCTGAAGAGGGTCCAACACATCTCGCAGAATAGACACACATTCACACGTTTGAGAAATACAAATTTACAAAAGTTGAAATTTTTGGTGTCTTATTCCCACAATGCACACTCTACACATTTGTATTTAAAGTTTCAGCAACATACCTCTTGACGGTAAAGTTTCAGATGAGACTGTTTTTGTGTACGTAGGTTTTCGGTGAGCAAATTGATTAAATCTGATAACTGAATCGCAGACGTAACAAGTGATATCACAGGCTTGCAACACTTACCTGCCTCGAACTTTCAATTAAGGAATCTAGACTTGTTCTGTAGACAACCAACGCAAACCGGTCGTTTTTTGTCAAAATTCAATACAGTCGTCCTACCTCAAAAATTGTCTATTTTTCTTAATCTCTTTTTTCAAAATTTTCAGTCCTTGACTGAAAATTTGGTCCAACAGTTTACTCTTGCAGATCATGATTCTTAGGCATTTTATTGATGGGTTACTTTTGCTGGATAGGTTATGCGATAAAGAAGTGATGAGGTGCATCCAATTTTTCGTATCAAATAACAGGAAAGTTATCGTTCTTTAGAAAGGTTGGTCAAATGACATCATTCACCAAGCCGATGCAACCCTATTAAAGAGTTTTATATTCCTTCTTTTCATCAGCGAAACATTTTATTTTCATAAATATTCCTATTTCATTACCATAAAAAGGCCAAAGAAGAGATCCAAAACTACGGATGATGACGTCATCCACTAACTTTTTTGAAAGACCAACATACTGCCGTGCTGAGGACAAGCGCCGTATAAACCTTCAGACGTTGCCAAAGACCTTTGATAAAACAAAAATTTCCGGAGAGAACTGTGAATATTTTTCTTTCAATTTTTCTAAGAATTTCAGTCTGTAGTATCTAACAATTCTAAGATAAAGTATTCATAAATTATTTTAAATTTGAATACTTTATCACGGGAAATCTCGCGATTTCCAAACTTTTAAACGACCGTTTATTTATTTATATTTTTTTGAGAGTCAGTAGTTGGACTACATTTTGCAATTTTGAACAAGACATTCTAACCCGATTTAAAAACAACGTATGTGTCATTAGTTTACCTATGCACATAGGTGTTTTTCCAGAAAAGCTAGAATTTATAGTTGCAAATTGCAAAATGCAGTCCAGTTAATCTCTTATATAAAAAGAAATACGTGCGCAGATGACTCATCAAACGCTCCGAAACCCAACTAAACACAAATTGTCAAAACTGCAGTGTCAAAATAGTCCTCGTTTGTCCGCATGAGATGATACTTATCTAGGGAAAAAAATCAACGATATGGCAACCCTGGGAGTGATGGATCGGGAATGGGATTTGGCGGAGGGCGGTCGAATCCCCACGGGGTTCAACGGCGAAAGCTTTGGGGGGCTGTGCCCACCCGATTGGCCCGCCCGATGCAAATTTATGAGAATATTAATTAAAAACTTCCGACTTTACGACGAGGAGTAGGTTCGGGGCCAAAGTCGGGAGTGACCTCAGCTCCGTTGCCAGATTGAATTAACAATCCACTAATTCGCTTCATTTGGCACGGGTAATCTCTGTCTAATCGCTGAAATTTAGCAACGGTTCGTATAAAATCCTGATTTGAAGCCGGTTTACAGGTCCAGAGCGGGAGCATTAAGTCTTTTTATTCGGGGGTACATTCGCTCACTGTTGCCATGTATAAGTATTAACCGGAGAAAAAGGCGGTGCAAGCTTCGATGTCATGAAAAAGAGGAATAATGATGGGCGTTGGACTGTCTAGCAATATCTGTTCCCCGAAAACACAATAGCCACTTCCAAAAGTTCCCGCAAATTATTTACCCCTAGCAAGTTGAGTGCCTTTACCATCGTTTTTCCTTATCTGTTCTTTTTTATACGCTACAGGCATGTAAAAGAGGATATAGATAAATATGATAAGATGGATTATGCAAATGCCCTTCATAAATAAAAATTTCACAAATTTACTGCGTCTGGGTGGGCTTGTTCGGATATTTTCAATTGATGCATTTTTGAAAAGTGAGGAGGGCACATATTGATTAATTATTTCATATTATTTTTTACAGATTATAAACCCGTGAACTCAAATCGTTTTCTATACAACATTTGTCTCTGTTCCTGAAAATTGCAAAAGTTCAAATTCTGAACACGCTTTTTCTCCAAAAAAGTAGAAAATTAGTTGATTGAAAAGAAATGTTATTACCATAAGGTTTTACCGAAAATTCTGGTCATAAATTTGAGGAATAAACTGTACAAGCTTTCAGGATCGACGACATTTTCTAATAAAAAAATTGAAGGAAGCTGAACTGACTGGATAATTGTATAAAGGTATACCTAACACACACTCCTATTTCGCCTTCAATTTTTCAAGTAGGCCAGGAAACATCCACCTTGTAGCAATTTGCAGCTTTTCAAAGTTGTTTGTCTTATGTTCTTCAAAATTTCTCATCTGAAATAGCCCTCCAAGAAGTAAAAAGATTCTGTCTCGAAGAGGGAAGTTTTTTGCAAGATCTGACAATTCCGGGAGTCGGAATTTATTCCCTAGCTAAGGAGCCGGAACGCTTTTTGTTGTTCATTACTGTGCTCAGTTTTGTCAGAAATTGGCTCCAACTCTCGGTCATAGTTCGATTGCTTTCAATTCTCACCATAAACCAATTCTGGCAAAACTCAAGTCCGTATTTTCACTTATCATAAAAGCGGAGCTGCCTAGCTCGCCGAAACATCCTCGGCTTTTTCGCGTTGATCTCGATGAGAGGGGAAATGTTTTCGCTCATTTCGCAATCCCGAGTTTGAGTATGCTCTTTGTTTTGTGCCTCATTTAGAGACAGAGTTGTCTCGCTAGAATTAAAAATTTATTTTCCTCATGACACAATTATCGCTAGCTGCAAACCCGCTCCATCTCTAGGAGGGAGGGGGGCGGTGGAAATGCGAAATATGAACCGCATGAAATGAAATGTCATGCAATTTTTCAGAAATTCTGCAATGTGTGCCCCAGCCGTTGAAAAATCGTTGAAATTCTATGAAACATGAAATTTCACTTTCCAGAAAAATTCAATTTCATGAAAAATGAAATTTCACTTTAATCTAAGTGATACGAAATTTCATGAAATTTTACAGAATGAAATTTCATGAGGTGTTTTCGAATGATTTTTTATTGTGAAATTCCAAGATATTTTTTAAACTTCTGCAATAGACTCATAATTCCATGAAACACACAGAAATAATGAAATCTTAATTTTAAAATTGAAAAAAAAAAAAAAAACATTCATTCAGAAGAGGAGGATACCACAAATTCATTCAGTCGTTTACTGGAATAAATGCTTTCATCCCGAGCTGTTTAGTTTCATACTGTTCTTAAATATTATTTGGAACACATTTAGCAAAAAGGAACCAGCGCGGTTAAAGTGTTGTGGAAACGTTGCTTCTTCATAATCATCTAAAAAATCTCCCAGTACAGCAAACAGTTTTTCCTTCCCAATGAAAAAAGTTAATTTTAAAGGAAAATTATTGCGCAATTTCTAATACCGTATATATATTGAGTATTTTTAAAAGGAAAGAAGTTGCAAGATTTTGAAAACACTGTAATCGCGCTGGTTCGTTTTTGCTAAATGCGATCCATTTCATGATTTGTTATCGATAAATCGATTTTTTGTTCAAGAGGTCATTGGTCAAAATTTTAATGGTTGGATATTTGTTTCGGATTTTCATTCCAAGCTCTTTTACTGTAACGGTTTCATACTCACATAATGTTGATCATGCAGGACAGTTAGTGGAAAATAGCAGAAGAAACTTTGTCTGCACAAATACACATACCTGGAACAAATAATATCGCATTCGTTAGTTGTCAACACAGAGCAAGCGAACAAGGGAGGAGCAAGTAAATTAACGAACGAGGTTTCATACGTGCAAAGCATGTGTTTGTCATGTAAGCTTGCACGTAAGCAAGTCCTGTTGGCAAACATTTTCTGTATGTGATCATTATGAAAAGATATATATGGAAGTGGGTAAACAACTTTCAAACGAAGGTTGCGTGGATTTCTCTTCGTGCATTGCTGATGACATTTGAGAATCATTCTCCGAGACTTAAAGAGTATTTTCTCATGTGTTGATCGATACGGTTACCTCCATTCAGATTCTTTAAGTCCAATGTTATTCGTAATTTCGATCAATAGACTTGATCGGTTTCAGGACATTTTGTCAACGATTTTTCGTCCGCGCACCTTTTTTGTCCAGTAGTTTACGCCCACACGTAAAATAAGCAACAGTGACTTGGTCCAAGCGTTATATTTTAGTCGGTATGTAAAATTTTATTGACAATATGAAATTGAGAGAGAAGGAGGTGTTGTTATGGTTGCTCATTTTCTAAATGAAATGTTACTTTCTCCTTTTGATTTATCTTTTTAAATTGTCACTGGTGAATATATGATCTTATTTCTATCTTTAAAATATTCGATGTACAATATACCTTACATATGTATACGTACTTTTTTTATTTTTTGAATTTTTTTTTTACGAAATTATTACTTCATTTTGTAAACATTTATATTTTTAAAACGTGACAAATATTTGTAAAACCTTTTCCAAGCGATGGCATCAATATTAATCTCAATGTGCCGCAGTTGTGCCAAAAGAAACTGCAAAAATGAATAAAAGAGGAAAAAAAACCAAGAAGCACGTAATCTTTACTTTTAACCCATTTGGACTACATTTTGCAATTTGGAACTATAAATTCTAGCCCGGTTTAAAAACAACGTATAGGCCATTAGTTTCCCTACGCACATAAGTGTTTTTCCAGAAGAGCCAGAATTTATAGTTCCAAATTGCAAAATGGAGTCCATTTGTACATCGAGCTTTTAGAGTCAAATACGTCAAATTTTGAGCGTTTGGTTGCGCGCACACCTCGCTGCAAGCACAGTAAAAGCACAAAATGTAAAATTAAAAAATTTAAGTACTTTGGAAATCATTAAAGTTGATACGGAACCACCTTAATATTTACAAGAAACACATTATATTATTACTCTCCTTTGATAAATTGATACATATTTTTTTTTTTCTTTTTATCAATTTTAATGAGAATAATCAATGCAGAGTGTGCAAACATTTCAAAATCATGAGTTAAAAACGCTAACTATGCGAGTATAAATATTAGAGCCTAACAGAGCGGAGCGACGTGCTGCCAGCGCGAGAGGCTGACTAGCGCCTGCAAACCTAAGTGGATACTTCACGCATTGCACAATGCTTGAGGTATCCACGTAGGTTTGTAGGCGCCAATGCGCGTCTCGCGCTGGCCGCCCGCCCGCTGTGCGGCGGCGCCTGAAGCAACTATTTCACAACAGAGGTGTTGCACAGTATTATACAAAATTGAACGTATTAAGAATGACAGGCATCCTCTAAAAGTACATATCTTTTCTCGCAAAATAAATCAAGATACTAATCGTACACAGGAAAAATCTAAGAGCCTTTTGCTGAGGCAAATCAAGAGGTTCATCCGGTTCAGGTATAACAAGGCGGGAATTTCTTGAGATATTATTAAGTCCTGTTGCACCAAAGATGTGTACAGAGTTTTAGTGAAACTTTTCTAGTGGAATTGACGCTCCCTCATTTTTACCAAAAATCTCAATTATATATTATTCTCCGTTAGATTAAACAATAAAAAAAAAAAAAAAACAAGCAAACCCTCATTATTCCGAGACATACATTTTCATCCAAAAACGTTGTGAGCTATTGTCGTTTATAATTACATGTGGACCAATTAACTTTGGGTCTCAACTGGCACGTGGACCAAAACCTCCGTTCTGAAAAAACGCGTGGACGTAAATTGCTGGAAAAAACAGGTGCGCGGACAAAAAATCCTTGACGAAATGTCCTATGACCGACTTGATCATTTTCCGAAACTTATGAGCCAACTCTAAAGTTGCGGTGATTAACGGAAAATGAAGCTTAAAACTTCATTTTAAACGACTTTCCTTCAGTAGCATTAAGATTGGTAATGCATTTTCAGAAATAGCGATTTCAATTTTCAGCTTTGCTTCGTACCAAAATATTAATTTTAGACATTAATACAACGGCAAATACATGCAAACAAAGAACGCGCCAACCGTGACACATATTTTTATGAATGATTTATTCTTGAACTTTTGTATTCTTGTCTTCCTCCCCATACTCAAAGAGTACGACTTGCGAGTGGCCAGCGCATTGGATTACCACCGATGCGATCTAGGTTTGATCTAGACGCGGCTGGCGACTGATTTTTAACACAAAGATTTGGTCAAATCAACTAAAGAATTTGGTTGATTTGACACAAGGAAAACTATCACAAAAAATCAATCAACAGTTCGTGTTACTTCGTGTTTTACCTCCCATTTATTATATCAATACAAAATTGAAGCGGTGGGAGCAGATGCAGCACTTCTTGGATGCGGTGTCTCAAAATCTCCGCTAACGTTTCATCTGATATACTTAAAGTACATGTATGTATTTCGTTGAATTTTTTACTGAAATTTCTTCATGATTTTACAATGCTGAAAACGAAAAATTTTAGAAAATTCACCTAATAGTTTCATCTCTCATATATAAATTAACACTGCACTGGAAAAAAAAAACAAATTGGATCTAGAGTCCAGACTCTTGAAAACATTGACAAGTAAAAGGACTCTTGATTCAATCAGATTTAAGCTTAAATCAAAAGGAAATCCACTCAAATTAATAGGCTTGGTTCTTGATTTAAGCTTAAATCTGATTGAATCAAGAGTATTTTTTCTTGTCGATGTTTTTAAGAGTCTGCACTCTAGATCCAATGTGTTTTTCTTTTTCCAGTAAGGAGATTATGAAACACAGCAATCAAGACATGCCCTTTCTGCATCTGACGCCTCGATTTTAGTTACTCTGTTACTTTGCGGTTTTCGTGCGATCTCTCTCATAAAAATCTACAGTGTCAATAGTATCCGTGTGGAACGTCCATTCCTCGACGATTCTGACATTTCATTGTTCCTTCACCCAGCTTTCCGTGCGGGAAATAGTTGACAAACCCGTTTCACCCGAGAACTTCCAGTCTCGGAAGAAAAGTCCGGCGGGGTGTGGCGTGGCGAGACGAGACGACGGAGAAATAATTGAAACTCGAGTGGGGTCACCGTAAACCTGGAGAGCGACCATCAATCTACCAATGAAACTGAGCCATTTAACGACGACTCCCGGTGATTTGGACGTACTCCCGTCAAACGGAACTATGCGCATTAAGACATGAGCCCTTAGACCCATAAGATTATGTGCATAACAGGGCTCACGTCATAGTGCACATAGTTCCGTTTGACAGGAATACGTCCATTTGAGCTAAACCTCAATTTGATACTATTATTGCAAGAGGAAGAGCCCACTAATGACCGAGAGATCGGACCGAATAAAAACCGAGAGGTTACGGCGGGGTTCGCGTTGCTGACTTTTCACCGTTCGAAGGAGGTTGAACCTGGAGTGAAACTATGCTCCTTCGAAACGCCAGGACGAATTTACTTTATCCTGGAATATCAATGGGTCTATTGTACTAAGGAAAAGCGCCGTATTTGCCTTCAGGCGTTGCCAAGTTTCCTCCGTTAAAACCGAATTTACTGGGAAAATTATGTATATTATGGGTACTTCCCAAAAATTTCAGACAATTTTTTACGCAATTTGGATTGCATTTTGCAAAAAGGAACCACTAGCATTGTAATGTTGCTGAGATTGTGCAACTTCTTTTGTCTTGGAGGAAAAACCCGAGTATCCCTTAATAGTTTCTATTTCACTCGCTATAAAACTGTAAATTTAAGACAAAAAGTACCATCAAAATTTTATAGTTTTTCTTAATTTCTGCAATTTTATTGCAAAGGATGAAGTTGCACAATCTTAGCATCATTGCAATGCTAGTGGTTCCTTCTTGCAAAATGCAATCCATTTAATCTAAAATATCCGAAAATTTCAAGGAAAAGATTGAATGAATGTTGCCAAAAGTATGTGTTAAATCGAGGGAAATTCGGCAACTCTCGAATGTTCTTACAGCGCTCTTCCTTAGCACGTCAGTGTAGGTGGTGTCTTATGGACTACATTTTGCAATTTGGAAGTATAAATTCTAGTCCGGTTTAAATACAACGTATGTGCCATTAGTTTCCCTATGCACGTAGGTGTTTTTCCAGAAGTGCCAGAATTCATAGTTCCAAATTGCAAAATGCAGTCAATATGGTGTTTCTGTCCGTCAAAACGGCCACTAGGGGCACTCAAAATCGCTGCGAAACGTTGCATTCCGCTGAGTGAAGTTTTCACATCAAAATATGATCGTACAGCAGTCACTGCCGGAATATAGAATGTTCTAAAGGGATTTAAAACTAAAGTTTACTCCATTGAACCTTTTTTTCGTCACGACTGTCACGTTTTTATTTTTGAAGCGTGTGATATTCTGGAAAATCTTCGTGCCTTCTTTATAATCCTTACTACCGATTGCACGTAAGCCGACTTTTGAGATTGTGCCTCATTGCAGTTGAGTGTACCAGCCGTTTTTGTTTAAATTTGTCACGACCGTCACACTGCATAGGATATTTTGTGTGTAAAAAGAAGGGAAGGAAAATGCCTGATTATGAGAGTCACCCGGATTAAATTTTTAAGCCTGATACTATACTTAACTAGGAAAACAAACCTCGATCCAAAATAATCAAGTTGAATTGTCAGTGTCTTGAAGGACAAATTGGACAGCCTTCGTAGAGCTGCCGTTATGCGTTTCAGCGGGGCGATTATTGAAACTGATAGACAAAGCGATAGACAAAGATGACATAGGGGGTATAAAGCAATTCTATTGGTTGAAATGGGTGGTTCTCATCGACTAAGGGGGAAAATGATAGACTAACTGTCGGGTTTCTCGTGAGTTGCCGTTACTTAGTCGATTACCTACCTCCTTTGTCCATTGCAACAACCCGTTTCCACCAATAGGATCCCTCCAAATCCCTTTTGTCGTCTTTGTCTATCGCTTTATCTATCAGTTTCAATAATCGGCGCACTATGTTTGGCGCAATGCGTAAAGTATTCGTGCACTCTTGTAGGCGCTCATATGCGTTCGCGCCGACCGGTGACCGGATCGTGTTTGGTGCGATGCGTGAAGTATTCCTGCAGTCTTGTAGGCGCGTACTGAGTGAGGAAGACATTTAAAGCATATAGAGAAGGGAAGATATGCATTCGTTCGTGTATTGCCTGAATTGTTAGTTTCGTTAATAGCCAATTCTACTTCGCCCTCTGCTTCCTCCTTAATCAATGTTTTTATTTAATTACTAGTAATACTTGCAAGCTCATAACCCCCTTTTTCAGAGTGAGGGAAACACAAGCCTAATTTTGATACAACATTCGAAATTAGTCTAATTCCAAATTTGCGATGTATCTGTAAGGATAGACAAGATGGAGAAATGGTGCTGGGTCCACGCCACTTTGCGGGGGGGAAAAATTTTTTCCGCGCTTTAAACAAAAATTTAAATTTATTTCTATTTCTTGGCTTTGTATTTCTCGCAAAATAGTTTGGACCATGCACCATTTCTCCACTTTTACATACTATTCGGGTCATTTTTTAGTGTTTTTTCTCGTTTGTAAGCATAGAACTATTTGCATTTGAGATACGAATAATCCGGGTCTCATTGCTGCTATTATATTGTATGCAATTACTTGCGATTTTCTCCCGAATGAACTTTCGTCACCTTTTTTTCGTTCGCGATTACATCGTTTAAAAATATAGTTAGAGATTCCGGAAGTTTAGACCCCTCGGCTCATTGCGCCTTTCCTAAAGTCACATCTCGCATTTTTAGGATCGCAATAAATTAACTATCACAATGAAAATACAATATAAATGACGTTTAAATGGGGAGGCTATCAGTGTTGCATGCTTCCAAAAACGGCCTCTGCCATACTGTCGTGCCAAGGAAAAACGCCGTATGAACATTCGAGAGTTGCCAAATTTCTCCGGATAAAACATGTATTTTTTTAGGAAAGTTATGCGTATTTTTCCTTGAAATTTTCGGATATTCTAGATTAAATTGCGGGCAATATTGTTTGAGAGATTTAAAGAAAAATGTTGAAAATTTTCCCAGTGAATTCGTTATTTATTGAATGATATATGGCAACGTCTGAAGGCTCGCACGGCGTTCTTCCTTAGCACGGCAGTGCGGCGCTGTCACGGAGTCTTGGTCGGGAAAGTCAGACGTTGGAATCTGGTCCGTCGCAAGAGCCGACGGATTGGCTTTCAAATCCGGAATCACAACTTCCGGCTTACGTCCCCCACCCCCTCTCGTTCCCTCGAACCCTCAACTTTTTGCGGCGACTACGAGGTTGCCGTCCCGAACAAAAACAACAAACGTGGAGATACGTTTTCGGTATTGTGGCGTGGCGTGCCTTGCAATGGATCGATCGATCTGTCATTCAAACGTATGGTAAAGGATCGATTATCGAGAGGATATTAATGATCGATTCGATAGCTGAGTTTCTAATGGGAAAACATCGATTCACGGTTCGCCAGAGGTGGATTTACGCGGTTTAAGCGTAGCTCCGGATCGGACGATAAGGATGAATGATTGCGGAGACCCTAAGCCCGGGATCCACTGCCGAAAGAGTTCGCACGATTAATTGCCGGACTCTGAAAAAGTGAAATTCCGAGACCGGAAGAAGACGGAATGAGACACAGTGGATTGAGTCAAGGGGGGAGGTCGGACAAAATTTGGAAACTTTAAAAGCTCGTAACTCCGTCCATACAAAAGTTTGAGGTTTAAAAAGTGGTTCCATTGGTTTCCTCGTGAAATTTTCTTCTAGATGTGCCCTATAAAATGTAAAATCCGATGATTTCAACATCAGAATTAACAGTTTAATTTAAAAATTTCGTGTCCGATATCTTTGCTTGACTGTATCCACTGTGCGAAATGCGGAATTGTTGGGTTCCTTCAGGTCGCTTTAATGGGTTGAGGATGAAGAGAAGGACGAGAGATGACGTTGGAATATCGATTTCATTGCGCTGAGAAAAAGTATTTTAGTTGAAGAAAGTCATTTTAAGCGATTCTTTGATAGTGAGCGCTTCATGCTTTCAACTCTCCATTCACCGGGAAAAAAGATAATTGATTTAAGCAGAAATCGTCGTAAATTTGCCTTGCTTTTGAGTCAAGGGGTAAAAGGCTTGCATCAAAAAGAAAGCCATCCGTATCACACTACAGACCACCCAATTTCTCACAGAGAGTTTCAACACAAAAGTTCGGTTAGTACGGGAAATAAAACGTAAAATAATTCTAGCCTTCGGTTTTACACTCAAGAGAAAATGCCGGCTAGTTTTCTTGAAAAAATCTAAGAAAAAACGAAGCGAGGGTTTGCTACGACCCACACCTAAGCGAAAAGGGGAGGCACGCTTGAAATGACGTAATTTTTCTGGGGGGGGGGGGGTTGTGTCTGGAGCTAAGTGACATCTACGTAACAGAGGGAGGAGGAGAGGTCAAAAAGTCGGGAAAAATGGGTTACCTAATTCATGGACGGATTCTCACTACTTTTCAGCAAACAAGTAAAGAGATGAAAAGTCCAAACTTCACAATCCAAGTACCCTCATTAATTATTGTTAACATTGGTTTTCAGGTCAATAAAGGCATTTTCTTTTGTGCGAGTGTGCCGCTTTCACCCGGGGAATCCCAAAATGTAGGGATATTTTGGAAATCGAGGCCACTCTTTTGTCTTCCAGAAGAAAAAGGAAAACGTCGGAGAACTCGAAGGCTCGGGACTTCTGATCGTTCTGTCAGTCGATTTTGAGCAGCCGTCGGGTGTGAGCTTGAGTGTTAAGGATAGGCAAATCGGAAAAATTCATATTTAGATTTTTGTGCTTCCGAATTTTAGCAAAGTGAAATGTCTTTCTGTGTGTTTCATCTCTGGACGGCGTGTGATAAACGTGTGATTGAAGTGCATTACCATCAGAGTAGTTTCGTGTTCGGTATTTCATTTTAATAGTTTTTCTCGGTGAACTATCCTGTGAATATAAAAGGTGCAGTGAAAAGTTGAACATCCTCACTTTCCGCTAGTTTTCTATTCGCCGAAAGTTTTAGTCTTCGAGCCTCTAGTTTTTCGGTTCAGTTCAGTGGTTTGCTGTGTTTTACAATCAGTGGAGTTAGTAATTTTTTTCTTTCGTGTCGGTTGTCATTGTGCGAATTTTCGGCAATCTTTTTTCTGTGATATTTCCATGAAATTTGGATTGAGGATACAGTTTCGGAGGTCATTTTGTTCAAACGTATGTTCCTCAGCGTTTATTCGGTAAGTCGCTTGACGCTATCACTGTTATGTTTCCTTTTTCGAGGGAATTGTGGTCACGTATAATTTCGATGGCTTAAGTGCGAAATCGCGCATTTCCATTGAAATTTCTGCTACCATTTTATTTTTTCGAGGGAAAATAAGTCAACTGTATGGCTTGAAATTTACACAGAATATTCTGCTGACCGAGAAGAAGAATAAAAGAAAAATCAAGAAAATCGAAAAAACAAATTAAAAATAAATTAAAGAAGTAAGTAAGGAAAAATAAATCTAGAAATGAGAAGGCCTTCTCATTTCTTGATTTATTTTTCCTCATTTACTTCTTTAATTTATTTTTAATTTTTCTTTTTTGTATTATTTTTAATGTTTATTTTTACACCAGAGAGAAACTTTTTAGAGGTAGCGCTTTTTGGATTTCGTAAAACTCAAAATTAAGACGCACCCTAGAGAAGGGGTTTTCAAGAAATAAATTGACTACATTTCCCAAGAAAAAATATAATGACAGGAAGTTGCGACGTTCAGAACGGAGTTACGTGGTTTTGCACTTGGGCCATTGATACCTAATTTGAGAGTCCCTGTGGACGGTTTTCTAGAGATTTGTTTCAAAATTAGTGGAGTTACTATTTTGCCACTCATGTTTGTTGTCGTTGCATGAGTAGCCATTTTTTCAGGGACTTCTAGGATATTTGGTTTTAAAATATAATTTTGGGAGTCATTTCACTCAAACACTCCTTAGTGTTGATTAGGTAATTCTTATATCGCCAAAAATTATATAATTTTCAAGGAGATTTTGCTACGTATAAAATCTTCGAGAATTCAGGAGGTTTAGGTGAAAATAAAGTAATTCTTTGAAGAAGATTCGACGGACGCCATTTTTTTGTGTCAGAGTGGCGTGCGGTATATCGCATCGATTAGTTACTTACTTCCAGCTACTTGTCACTTTTTCGAATTTTTAAATCGCATTTCTGTTTTCATGAGACTAAAAAATTCATGTACAAAATTTGACAAAGAAATTCAACGTAATAAAGGCGGGATTTTTTTAGAGGAAAAATATCGTATTCGAGTGCAGTTTTGATATCAGTATCGAATGCGATATTTTTCCTCTAAAAAAACCTCTTAGTTAAATTCAGAACATGAAAGCTTCAGACTCATGACAACAATAGAAGAGCGATCTCCAATTTTGAAAAAAAAAAAAAAATGACAAGTAGTTGAAATTATGGAACGAATCAATGCGATGTATCGCACGTCGCTCCGACATAAAAAGGCGTCCATCGAATCACCTTAATTTTGAGGTTTTTCTGTGGCTGTTTTGGGCCTTTTTTATAGCCACAGGGACTAAATGGTTTTGTGAGGAGGAGAATAGGGTTGACAAAGAAGAGGCTTTGAGAAGAAATAAAAAACATTGGCCCGATCATATGGCGTCTTAAGGGCCAGTCTAAGAGGTTTTGTACTCTTTCATTTAAAAAACAATTATTTTAATACATCGTAACTGCAGTAAGAATCATATGCCTTGTATATCTTAGCGGAAGTGCAGTGCTAATATTTATCCTACAACTCAAGTCGGCTCAAAAAAATAGCAGTAACTTGGCACATACTGCTATTGGATCAAAGTGTTTGTGCATGTTGTTATTTTACTACTTGAAGATATTCCGCTTTTTGAAATGTGTTGCAATTTTTTTGCATTTGCGAATTGCCTAATTTCTTCACGAATCGATGGTCAAAGTGCAAAATCCTGTATCTCTATTGCGGCATCACAAACTTTCCACTATTATTGTATTTTTTCTAAGAGAAACAAGCAAACTTCATAGCTTGAAATTTTTACAAAATATTTTGCAAACGGAGTAGAAAAATCACGGAAGTTTTCGAGAAATTAGGTGGACCAGTTTTCCTAAGATATAATGAAGTACGGCAGGAAGTCTGCAAAGCCGCAAACGGCAACGCGTGGTTGTGCACTCAAACCATCAATGTCAAATTTCTTAATCGTTAAAAATCGTTTTTTATCGACCAAATTATGTAAGAGTATTTTAATTTTATGGTATACAAATTTCAGTTTAATTCCATTACTTTGCAACATTATTTCAATATTTTGTCGAGCTGTGTTACTTGAGAATGGTTTTATTCCGTATAATAGACAATTTTTGACAATGGACCACTATACAAGGTACGTATTTAAGCATTCTAATACATGTATCTTAACTAGAATTTCACGTAAAACACGATGCGCGCAACGAAAATTACTGAAACCAACTCCTAACGGAGATGATAACATTTTTATTTCACATTGGTTACGAGGAATTTGAACTGCCCGCTCACAAGAAACTCAAAGCTCTACGTGAGTCAAATCGCGCACTACAACGGTTTCAGCAAGCTTCTCAATCGAGCAATGTTCATTTCCCACCATGTATTTTTCAAACTATAAGTAATTCGCTATAGCTGAGCCAAGTGTCAAGATTGAGGTTACCAGATTTTTTTTATCGCAGAGACGTTCATGATAACGTTTAGCGCGCGATGTGAATCACGTAGAGCATTGAGTTTTCGTGAGCGGGTGGTTTCAATTCACGCACCAAGAATCATTAAATATCTTCGGGAGGAGTTGATTTCGGTAATTTTCGTTGTGCGCATCGTGCTCTACGTGCAATTTTGGTGAAGAAACATGTATCAGAATGCTGAAATTCGTACCTTGTCTAGTGGTCCATTCTGTGTTGAATTTATCTCTAATATTGTTTCATTTTTTTTCGCAGCCAATATTATCTGGATCTGCCAGGATTCGACAAAGCGAGACACGAAGATGGAAATCTTCATTCTGTATCAGAGCTCTTCCTGACCTTGCAGATCATCACATCATCACGGTAAGATCTGTCCAGCTTCAATAATTAACTCCTAATGAATCGAATACTGTCAATAATTTCAATTTTTGAAATGGGCTGCCAAAATATTTGAGGGGCTTGGAGGACAAGGCGCAAAAGTGCAGTTTTTTTTAAAAAAAAAATAAATTTTGACGATTTCAAGTAAAACTAGTCTTAATGCATATTCTGTGAAAAATTCCCTCCCAAATTTCAATTTTTAAGCATCATAAAGTCAGTTTGAACTTTCTTTTCACATTAAAGATCTATGTAATTTCGAAACTTCAAACGCAAACTTCTCGAAGTAGCAGAAACTGCACTTAAGCGCTTTGTCCTCCAAGAAACTCATTTGGATTGCATTTTGCAATTTGGAACTATAAATTCTGGCTCTTCTGGAAAAACACGTACATGCACGGGGAAACGAATGGCACATACGTTGTTTTTAAACCGGGCTATAATTTATAGTTCCAAATTGCAAAAAGTAGTCCATTTCTCCTCGCTGCTGATCATCGCCGTTGTCGCATCATTTGGGTGATTTGGACTGCATTTTGCAATTAGGAACTATAAATTCCGGCCCAGTTTAAAAACAACGTATGTGCTATTAGTTTCCCTATGCATATAAGTGTTTTTTCAGGTGAGTGTTCAGTTTCAGGTGTGTTTTTTAAACTGGGCCGGAATTCATAGTTCCTACTTGCAAAATGCAGTCCATTTTATGTTGAATCAACCTAACTGCATTTCACGTTGCCTAGTTTTTTTCTGATGTTCTGTTTTTGTAATACTGCAATACCACGGAACATAATGCTTTGAAACTGTCTGAGAAATTTTTCCAGATTCTGCAGAATAAACTATTCACTGAATTCCTTGTGACAGGATTCAGCTTCATTTTATCGTCGCTACTCTAACGTAAAAGCGTATGTCGACTTTCACGTGAGCCCTGTTCTCCATATATTTCTATGCTTTCCGGGGTCCATGTGGAAATCGAGGTACGCCCTTACGTCAGAGAGGTGACGTTATGTCATTTCCCGGACGAAGAAATGTAACTCCATTTCCAGGTTGTCAAATTGATTCAAATAATTCAATATTTCACAAACATGTACCTCGGAAACTGTCATACAAAATTGTTTTTCCTTTTTGCATAAGATCAGAAGACAAATCAGTAAAACGTGCGGTTGATACCAAAGATTTTTCTATAAAAATATTCAAATTTGTTGTGTGCCGAAATCTGGCAACAATGAAACGTAGTTATGTTCCTTCGCAGGGGAAACTACGAATTGAGGGAGGGAAGGAGCCTGAAGGTGATTCGATGGACACCATATTTTGTGTCGGAACGCCATGCAATAAATCGTATCGATTGGTTCCATTTTTTTTAGCTACTCGTCATTTTTCTCTAATTTTGAGATCGCAATTTTATTGCCCGGAGACTAAAGCATTCACTTACCAATTTTCACAAACAAATTCAACGTATTAAGGGTGTGGTTTTTTAGAGGAAAAATATCGCATTCGACACAGATATCGAAACTGCACTCGAATGCGATATCTTTCCTTTTAAAAAACCACGCCTCCTATTACGTTGACTTTGTTTGTCAAAATTGGTTAGTGAATTCTTTAGCCTCTTGACAACAGAATTGCGATCTCAAAATTCGAGAAAAATGACGATTAGCTGAAAAAATGGGACCAATCGATGCGATACATCGCATGTCGTTCTGACACAAAATATGACGTCCATCGAATCACCTTAAGAGCCTCCGAATAAGTGGCTCCTTTTTTGAGACCCGGGGATTTTATTCGTTAGATCTTAGACTTACATCATCATAAAGGTTCATTTATGTCACATGTAAATGATATCCCCGGGTTTCCAAAAAAGGCCCTTTTTTGGGAGGCTCTTTAGCTGTTAGGTCAATTTACCTTGACAACCTAATTTCGAACGTATTGACATCGAAAATAAATATTTTTATTGTAACCTAATGGTATTGATACCCACACGACTATAATCGTGACTGTCACAATGTGCGAAGATCTGTTCAACGGCAACTTTCTACGTCCAATATTAACCGAGATATCGCACTTTGAAAAATTCGATTTATGACGTCATCCACCGCGGTGGTGACAAACTTGGTTTCTTCCACCTTACTTTCACGTAGAGTGACCAGTGCAGCTGTGCAATTCCCTGACTGATAAAAACAAGGTGCGGAAGAAACCAAGGGTGTCACTACTGCGGTGGATGATGTCCTAAACCGAATTGTTCAAAGTGTGATATCTCGGTTGATATTGCGAACTGAGAAAGTTGCTGTTTGGACAGGCCTTCATAAATTCAGCCGATCGACAGGAATCAAGCATCAAAACACGATTCTGAGACCAGCGCAATTGACCCATTCTTTGCAATAGGGGGCGTTGCAATTTCACTGTTGGCAAATCTATGAGGAGAATTTGGAAGTAATCTACGATAATGTCAGCGGTTTTTTTCCCTAGAAAAGGTCATCCATAAGAAGAACGCATGGTGCAAAAATTTTTGCCAGCAGCATTCGCAGTCGTGGAGGGGGGGGGGGGGGGGGGGCCGGCACATGAGTAGAGTAACAATATGTAACAATTTTGGATGGTTTTCATGAATTTCCGAAGTACCTCATGTCTATGGTCGGAAGAATTTTTGACGAGTCGGGGCCGAAAAATGGATCGTAGTCAGTGGCGTTACGTGAATGATCGATTATCGATAGTTTCCTATTTAAAGATATGGTTAAGAATCGATCATTAAGGTGTTCGTAGCAAACACCCTATTTATCGATCCTTTTCTATAGGTTTAGATGGCAGATTAATCGATGTATCGGAAAGCACGGCACGCCATTGATCGTAGTGGAAAATAAACTGTTAACCTTGTGAAGTTACCGACTGCTATACTTCCTCCTTGCCTTTAATCTCGCGAAGGGTATGAATAGAGAGCGGTCTGAGTCAACGTCACTTAATTTGGACTAAATTTTGCAATTTGGAACTACAGTATCTGATTCATTTGTAAAAACACTTATATGCATGGGATACTATTGGTACTTATATTGTTTCTAAACTAAGCCAAAAATTTTAGTTCCTAATTGCAAAGTGCAGTCTATTTGTGCCTAGATCTGTGCAAAGATATCGTCTCATCCGGAAGAAAATGTTTCTGAACGTTTTGCAAACAGTTGAACAACATTTCTCTACGACCTCAAAATTTTTGTCTGAAAGCTTCACGACAGGGTGAAAAGAGAGCAGTCTGAGTCAACGTCACTTAATTTGGACTTAATTTTGCAATTTGGAACTACAATATCTGATTCATTTGTAAAAACACTTATATGCATAGGGTACTAATGGTACTTATATTGTTTCTAAACTGAGCCAAAAATTTTAGTTCCTCATTGCAAAATGAAGTCCGTTTGTGCCTGGATCTGTGAAAAGATATTATCTCATCCGGGAGAAAATTTTTCTGAACTTTTTTGCAAACACTTGAACAACATTTTTCTACAACCTAAGAATTTTTGTCTGAAAGCCTCACGACAGTTTTCCACATTCAGGATCAAACCTCAGTTGCGGCTTTTTTTCCTGGAAGATAGGGTCTCTTCATACAGATTCAGTCATATTTTTCGGTAAAAGGGCCCGGTATATATTATGGTGGGCTACTTCCACATGAATAATAAGTTTCCTTTCACTCCAAAAGCTTCAGGATTCATCAATGGTAATTCGATGGACGCCATATTTTGTGTCAAAACGACATGCGATATATCGCATCGATTAGTTCCATTTTTTCAGCTGCTCGTCCTTCTTCTCGAATTTTGAGATCGCAATTCTGTTGTCAGGAGGCTAAAGAATTCACTAACCAATTTTGACAAACAAAGTCAACGTAATAAGAGGCGTGGTTTGTTTAAAGGAAAGATATCGCATTCGAGTGCAGTTTCGATATCAGTATATCGAATGCGATATTTTTCCTCACAAAATATGGCGTCCATCGAATCACCTTAACCCTCATCTATCGATCATAGGTCGAACTGACCAGACGCTTGAAAAAAATATATGACTCGGCGTCTCCCGCACAAAGGAATGTAACTCTATTCCAAGGTCACCAAATTGACTCAAACAATTAATTTAATGGAGATGTTGCATGTGAGAGCGATTTGCGATTTGACCATTGATTCTTATGTAAAAGTTTGCGAGAAACACGATGGTGCCACTGGTTTTCTCTGAAATCAACTTCCAAGCTCAAAAAAAGCTCTCAAAGTGAGGCCAAAATGGAGGGGATATCCCACCCTACCCTGAGAGTCCACCGCTACATCAAAACAAACTCTCCATGAAAAGATAGGGTGCAAATACAGCAGGGATGCCGTGTTTTCAGTTTTTAAGTCCCCAAATAAAGTGGCAACCCTGCTAATGTACTCGCTCCCTATCTTTGCATGGAGTTTTTGTTTTGATGTAGAGGTGCACTCTCAGGATAGCGTGGGATATCCCCTCCATTTTGGCCTCACTTTGGGAGCTTTTTTTGAGCTTGGGAGATGATTTCAGAGAAAACCAGTGGCACTATCGTGTTTCTCGCAAACTTTTACATAAGAATCAATGGTCAAATCGCAAATCCCTCACAGATGCAACATCTCCATTTACTAAGTTGTGCCTGTGCAATTATTATAATTTTTGTTTTAATGCATGAAATCTGAGGGAAAATCAGTGAAAATTTCAGTTAGGAATGGCCAAGATTCTTCCTGTTAATATGCAATTTGCGAAGGGAAGTTCGGCAACATTGTATTGAAGTTACGTTCTTTCGTGAGGAGAACGACGACTCTTAATTTTAGTTTTACTGTGCTTCGGCAAGGAACCACAAAAACTTTCATTATTGCTAGACTGGAGCTTTTTTACAAAAAGAACAATAAAGCCGCCTATGGCGACTTTTTTTTTACTAATATTTATTATCCTTCTTGGTAAATTTTGCTCCTTTAAAATTATTTGAATCTCTTGAAAATTCTGTAAGGTGGATGCAAAATTTTTGAACTCTGCTCTTTCTCGTGCATCGA
This sequence comes from Bemisia tabaci, assembly GCF_001854935.1. NCBI lineage: Eukaryota > Metazoa > Arthropoda > Insecta > Hemiptera > Aleyrodidae > Bemisia > Bemisia tabaci. The sequence goes on along the minus strand of NW_017550575.1, from coordinate 1,076,514 downwards.
ATCTGTTTTCTCTCGTGCATCCTCTAAGGCACTAATATTTCTTCTTGCATGAAAAAGAGATGAAATGAAAAAAGAGATGAAAAGGAGATGAAATGAAAATGAGATGAAAATAAGATAAAATGAAAAAAAGAGACGAAACGAAAATGAGATGAAAGTGAGATGAAATGAAAAGGAGATGAAAAGAAGGAGATGAGAAGGAGATTAGAAGGAGATTAGATGAAAAAGAGATGAAACGGAGATGAGAAGGAGATGGAATAATAAAGAGAAGTAAAATAAATGAATAGGGATAATAGGGAAACAAGAATAATATGAAAATGAGATGAAATGATAAAGAGATGAAAGGGAGATGAAAAGGAGATGAAATGATAAAGAGATGAAAAGGAGATGAAAAGGTTATGTAAAGGAGATGATAAGGAGATGATAAGGAGATGATAAGGAGATGATAAGGAGATGATAAGGAGATGATAAGGAGATGATAAGGAGGTGATAAGGAGATGATAAGGAGATGATAAGGAGGTGATAAGGAGATGATAAGAAGGTGATAAGGAGATGATAAGGCGATGATAAGGAGATGAAAGGAGATAAAAAGGAGATAAAAAGGAGATAAAAAGGAGATGAAAATGAGATGAAAATGAGATGAAACGAAAAAGAAATGAAATGAAAATGAGATGGGATGAAAGAGAAATGGAAAGAAAATGAGATGAGATGAGATGAAAGAGAAACGAGAATGAGACAAAAAAGAGAGGAGTAAGAGATGAAAATGAGAGAAAAAAGGGTCTGGTGCCGGAGCCTCCTCGTGGTGGACCTGGGGCGGGTCTCTGACTCGTGCCAAACGCCGGCAATCTGTTGTGATTCTGCACCCTCCCTCTGGTTGTTAGCCCATATCTCTTCACACATCGTAACGAGCTATTTAGGATCAAGCGCATCCTTGGTACGTTATTACCTTGGTTGTTGCCCATATCCCTAATACGCTCGGGCATGGATCAACCGCTTCCTCGGTGCCCTGCTTCGGCAGGGCTGTTCACACCTTGGATGTTAGGCCATATCCATTGCAGTCTTGGATCAAGCGGAACCTCGGTGCGCTGCTTCGGCAGGGCTGTTTATACCTTGGTTGTTAGTCCATATCCCTGGCTTACGGAAGAGATCAAGCGGAACCTTAGGAACATGAGGGGAAAGATGATCTTCAGAGGACCTGTTGTGATTCAGCACCCTCCCTCGCCTCTGGTTGTTAGCCCATATCTCTTCATATCGTAGTGAGTTGGGATCAAGCGCATCCTCGGTACGTTATTACCTTGGTTGTTAGCCCATATCCCTAATACGCTCAGGCATGGATCAAGCGCTTCCTCGGTGTCCTGCTTCGGCAGGGCTACCTTGGTCGTTAGCCCATATCCATTGCAGCCTTGGATCAAGCGGAACCTTGGTACGTTATTACCTTGGTTGTTAGTCCATATCCCTGGCTTACGGAAGAGATCAAGCGGAACCTTAGGAACATGAGGGGAAAGATGATCTTCAG
>NW_017550575.1:995340-1074563 GCF_001854935.1 Bemisia tabaci | reverse complement strand
GACTAAACCTCTGATCTCGTAGGAACTGAGTAGATCCGTTGTGCTTCGTTCGCGCGGGAGTCCGTGTGAAAAAAGCAGAACGGAGAAGAGATCTTAAGGAGGAAACTGGTCGGTCCGGACCGGCTATAGGGCATCCGATCTCGAGTGAAACAAAGGCATGAGCCCCATGCCTTTGTCTTTTAAAATTTCTTCTCAATTTCTTCAAAATGTCTTCAAAATTTTGAATTTCAAATTAACGTAATGCCATGGGAGTTGTAAGTTGGACGGTGGAAGCGTTGCCGTCTGATGTCGGTTCCTCCTCGTGGTGGACGGTGGAAACGAGGGTTTTACCCTCGGCTAATCGCCGACAAAATATGTGCTGGTTTTGGTAGTAATACACAGGGGCCAATAATTTATTCAAATTATAATGTCTCATGACCCTATCTCTAGCACCTTTTTTATGCATTAATAGATTTTTAACTGATAGTTTTTGACCATTCTCACGCATGAAATTAAAATCTTTATCTGCGCTCCTCTTTCTCCTCCCATTTGTGTTCATCTCTCGCAGGTACCTAATCTTCATGAACAAAAATTGCGTTCATTTCGCGAGTTCTGAATCATAAAACTAGAAACAACGCATTTGCAACCATTCAATGTCATCACTGAGATAAATATTAGGTCTGAGACTTTACTTTTTTAAATAAATCCTTAAGAAATCCCAGCTCAATTTCTTCATTTTTTTCGTTGAATCCATGAATTAAGGTCTGCAAGTTTGAAGGAAGCAAACCACGTTATTTATTTTTTTTTGTTTCATCAAACTGTCTCAAATATCCAATTAAAATACAACAATTTTGATAATATTTGCAACTCACAAAGTTTTTCTATGCATCAAAACTTTCTAGAGTTTAAAAGAAATCATAGACATCATTAATACAAGAATATTTTTGTATGTACCTTCAGGTTACCTATTTTAATGATAGTACTGATGATGATGAAATACAGATTCATTACGGATAGATACAGAGTATTAAATTGTGTGTTTTCTATACTTGAGTTGATTATTTTATACTTAAATTCCTAATTTATATATTACACATGGGTCGATTTTGTTCATCTCGGAATGTCCAGAATGTTGATGAATTTTTTGTTTGACTTTAAATGTATCAAAATTTCTGGTTTTCTGCAGTATCTCTAGTCTATTTTATCGCTTTTTTATCGAAAATTTGACGTTAGCATACATTTCACAAGAAAGAACTATCATCAGAATGTCTCAGAATGTAGATGAATTATTATTTTGACTTCAAGTGTCTCGAAATTTCTCGTTTTCTACAGTATCTCTGATCTGTTTTATTGCGTTTTTTTTTGGATAACTTGAGGTTGATTTAAATTTTACAAGAAAGAACTATCATTTCTAGCTCATTGTCAGCCAGAAAAGAACGTGTCTATCAGGGATAGTAAGTCTTTTCTGCAAAATATAGTTCGAACAATGTCTCATGCCCCTCTCCTGAACACATTTAATGTATAAATAAAACTTATTCTGAATCAAAATTCTAAGCACCGGCACGGAAACTGTTGATAACATTCCACCAACTGTCATTATTCATTCAATTTTCAATTGTTTTCCTTAACATCTTTTGCTTGCTTTCTGCTTTCTGCTTGCAGCTGTAATTTATGATGCAATTCCCTTTATAATCTTCTGCGGTGAAATTCTGTAGTTTGCTTTCATTATGTATTTGTAATGTAGCCTATAGTAATTTTATGTATTGTGTCGAAGCTCTGATGACGACTGGAGGTAAGCTGAAAGAACTTTCAGCTATGTGAGTAAAATATCATGTAATAAAATGTATGGTACCCAGATTTTGACTTAAACTGCAAATCCTGATGTTTAATTCGTCACATTTTAATCATTAAGGGCTGTTTCTGGAGGGAACCAATCGAGCCACTTTTAAGACCTCAAAATTTTGTATGAGCAGAGTTATAAGCTTTCGAAGTTTCCAGATTTTGTCCGACCCCTCTAATTGACTCGCTCCACCGTGCGGCGATCCGTAACCGGCGAGAAATCACAGAGACAAAGCAGTGGCGTGGCGTGCTTCACGATGTATCGATTGTTATGCCATTTAAACGTATGGAAAAGGATCGATAAACAGGGTGTTCGCAGCGAACACCTTAATAATCGATTCTTTACAATAGGTTTAAATGGCATAACAATCGATATATCGCAATTCACGCCACGCCACTGAGACAAAGCGCGAAAAAATCGCGGTGGTGAAAAAAGAGGGAAACGATTAATTTCTCTCAATGAGCGGGCCAGCGGCCACGTCCCCCAAAAACTGTGTCAAAATTAGTCGGCGAGCAAACGAACACAACGCAATGAAGCGCGCGCTTCATGAAAACGGATTCGCGCCCCATCCCCCTTCCGCCGCGCCCCCCTTCGAACAAAAACCACTTAAGTGAAGCGAACACCCCGCACGCGGATACGCGGTTTCGGCTAACCACACGCTCTCGAAAAGTGTCGAGTGATATGAATAAACATTAGTGCGGACGAAGGTTGCGCGACCGCGGGAGGGGGGGTAGGGGGCGTCACTTAAATTGCAAAAGTTCGCAAGACGCCACAACCGGGGATGATAAATAGAGTCTCCTGGCTGGGGAGCGTGCCCCTTGCCCCCCACGACCCCCTCTCGCCGACCCCGGGGGATATCTGAGCTCGGCATCGCGCGGCGCGGCGCGGGCCCACTGTTGGCAGCGGGAGGGGGAGGGGATAAGGGGATCGGGGGAAGAAATCTTATTTTTCAAGTTGCCTCTCGCCTACGATAGTGCCGAATAGGGCCGTCGCCGATGTTGTTGAACGCTAGATAAAATCCAGGTTCGGATCCTTTACGGTGGCGTGGCGTGCTTTGCGATATATCGATTGTTATGCCATTTAAACCTACGGAAAAGGATCGATAAACAGGGTGTTCGCAGCGAACACCTTAATAATCGATTCTTTACCATAGGTTTAAATGGCGTAACAATCGATACATCGCAGTTCACGCCACGCCACTGGATCCTTTATTTTCTCTCTTCGGAGATCGGGTGAAAGATGCCCTGCGATTGTGGAGAGGGATCTCGCTGTCCCTGGATTGAAAATTGAGTAATTGGTACCATAGAGTTGGCGGGAGAATGGAGCGTCTGCGAGGTTCGGCAATTGCCATTCGGCTATTTCGCGAAAATCGGGATGATCCCTTTCCGGTCCGGTCGAAATGTTTTGAAAATGTTTTTTGTTTGAGTAACGAAACCTGTTAAAGTATTTGGACCGAGTTCGTCAGAAAGAGACAACCCACCTTAAGTTGAAACTGAGAAAAAGAGGTTCGAAGTTTTATTCCTGCATGAGGCTCAATGTAGAAAATAAACTTCAGCCCCTCTTTTCGCAAAATAATTACTGATTTTCGACTTTCAGATTTTTCCAGGAGAAAAAGAACGACTAGTGAAACTCCAAAACATTCTTAACTCAATTTTTTCGAAAATAAGGGTCGGATCCTTTCTGATGAACTCGGTCCTTTGGTGTAATTGGGGTGAATTAACAGTCTCGTAGTTGCACGGGATAGAAAAGGACGCTGAAAATCATACTTCTTTCAAGGATTAAATGTAGTACGCAAGAAAACCGAAGCGCCTTCAATTTCTAAGTATGCAACACAGACATCCTAGGAACACGAATAGTTGTATCCATAAACAAATCGTTTTTGTGCGTTGACCTTACATCGCGCAGTGTAACACTAACTCGGTTTGAAATGCCATCATTTTCACGTCATTTTTTCTACACTGACACTTTTTACAGGTATTTAAATCAAGTTTTAGTCACTTCAAAAAGAATCCGTTGAGGTCGTATGGATCTCTGAAGTTTTCGGATCGGGCGTCACTCTCCTCAACCTCCCCCCGTAGAGCGTTACGTAATTTAGGGACGGCCCCTTACAAGCCAGGGTATAGTTATTTCATTTAATTTCCTTCCATCTATCTTTTGGGCCTTTTTGCCTCGCTCCATCGCGTATGTTAATATTGACCTCGTGTTGCAAATCGCTGGAAAATGGGCAACGTCGATAAGCTTTCGGGGCGGCGTGCCCGGAGCGATAATATGTGAGATCCTGTTCGGCCGAGATTGCCTGGGTAGCATGGGGCGTCGCACACTGGATCAAATCAATCAGAGAGGTCGGACACAAAATTTTTGACTAAAGCTTCTAATTTTGAAATATATTTCGTCAAATTTAAAATTTGAAAGGGTCCTGCTAGAAGAGAATTTTACGAGAAAACCATTGGGACCGCTTTTAAGATCTCAATATCTTGTAATGACGGAGTTATAAGCTTTTAAAGCTTCCAAATTTTGTCCGACTTTTCCCATTGCCTCGATCCACTAGAACTCCTAATTTTGAAATTCATTTCGTCAAATTTTAAATTTGAAGGGGTGCCCCTAGAGGAAAATTGTATGAGAAAATGAATGAGACCATTTTTAAGAGCTCAATATATCGTAATGACGGAGTTATAATCTTTTAAAGCTTCCAAATTTTGTCCGACCTCTCCCATTGGCTCGATCCATTAAAACTCCTAATTTTGAAATTCATTTCGTCAAATTTTAAATTTGAAGGGGTGCCTCTAGAGGAAAATTGTATGAGAAAATGAATGAGACTATTTTTAAGACTTCGATATCTTATAATAATGGAGTTATATAAGCTTTTAAAATTTCCAAATTTTGTCCGACCTCTCCCATTGACTCGACCCGTTGTGCGTCGGGGCGGCCGCAGCGTGGCCACGTCTCACGTCCACGTTGGACGTCGGCGGCCGTAAAAATCGACGTGAGTGATAAAGCGCGGCCGAATCAAGGCTATCACGTACCCGAGGGCCACTCGTAAACTCGCCGGCCTGAGTCACGCCTGGACCTGTCAATTTTTAATCCTCCACGCTCCCAGGGCAAACGTAAATCCGGGCTTCATTCGCCGCGTTTTCATTCTTATCCCTTCCATCTGAGGTTTTCATCGACATAGGTTTCATTTTCCAGCGAACTGATTATTGAAATTGATGGACAAAGCTGTAGGCAAAGAAGGCATAGGGAGTACAAAGCGATCCTATTGGTTGAAATGAGTGGTTCCGATAGACAAAGGGAGAAAATGATAGACTAACTGTCGGGTCGCTCGTGGGTTGCCGTTGGTTAGTCTATTACCTACCTCCTTTGTCCATTGCAACCACCCGCTTCCACCAATAGGATCTCTCCATATCTGTTTTGTCTCCTTTGTCTATGGCTTCGTCTATCAATTTCAATAATCGACCCGCTGGGGGCACGATGGAAATATTGTGAATGGGCTTCTAGACAAGGTATGAATTGGATTGCATTTTGCAAAAAGGAACCAAGAACATTCCTATGTCGCTAATAGAGAATTTGTAGGTGTCTTGAATTTTGTGATTGTCATCTTCAAAATGATACTACTAGGAAAACTGAGTACGATGATATCCTTGGCTTCTAAATTGAACCATTATTGGAGCAAATATGACAGAATAATCTAATCTGTTCAAATACTTGTGTTTATGGAAAATGTCACCAGATGACGTCACAAGGGGGCACATTTCCTCACTTTTTTATCTATTTTTCTCCAATTTCCCATGCCTGAAAAAAATTAGAAGAAATACTGCGAACTCAACTGATTAGGCACTCTCAGATGAAGCCATAAAATTCCTGTGTGCCAATTCTCCATTGTATTTCTCTCTGTCCAGTTCTCATTGTGAGACTCCTTTTACCTTTCAAATATGAACTGATGAGTTAAACATTTTTTATCTTTCATCCCAATTAACTTCAAAATCAAGATAAACATTGCCGTTATAAATTTTATTTTTTGCATGACTTCTATAATTTTTTGCAAAGAATGTGTGTTGCACAAACCTAGCAACATTGGAAAGCTCTTTAGTCCTTTTTGCAAAGTGCAGTTCACTTAAAGTGCAACGCTGTAAGTTCGCTCTTCAAAATTCCACAAGGAAAACAAATCACACAACGGGAAGTCTGAAAATCGTCTCTTAAATATGATATAAGCGTTTTTCAATAATATTGGTTCAATGGCAAAAATACACATGACATGTATGATCGAACTTCCATTCGATATGTGTTCAAAAAATTTGGTAATATCCCGTTAAAGAGCTGATTTTAAAGCTTCCCGTTGTGCGAATTGTTTTCTGTGTAAGATTTTGAAGATAAAACATGTGACGTATCTTGGTACCTCAGATCTCGTTAATTGGCCCATTTGGGAAATACATGGAAAATCCAGGAAAAATCCAGGAAATTCTGGGATTTTGCAAAAACGATAAGCAAAAATTTAAACTAGAATTAGACATTTTGAAATGCCGCGGTCGCTGACTTCTGTTCTCTGCTTTAAACATAGCCAAAGCACTTTGCCATCTCCAGGAAAAAATCGTTGGATCTGAAGTGCCTTTAATTAAGCCTGAATACAACCCGCTCGACTTGAGAGCACGTTTAGATGCATCCACGGAAAGATCTCTCGTATAGCATCGGTAAGGCCGATTATTGACATTTTGTGTTTGACGGGTGGACATAGATGACACAGGTGAAACGGCGGAGTGTGACTAGTCAGCTATCTGGACCTACTATCGGAAACTCATCGATCGATTCAAAACTTGTGGCATGTTATGACTTTTAACCCACAAACGACGAATGAGATTATCGGCTTACTTTCAATCAAATAATTACAAAATTTGGAGAAATGAAAACAAGATTTGACTGCAAAAAATTTCTCCGTCCGATAGGTACGGTAATCGACCTCTATACCGAACATTTTTTGACGGCTTAATCCTGTATTCATGTCTCTAAATTGTGCAAATGGTTTGATCGAGAGAGTCTTTGTATGCACGTGCAGGAGCTTCTTCATTTCTCAAAAGTTTGCGACAATTTTCATCGAAAAAGAGTGGTCGTGCTCACGCATAAAGACTTTCGTCCATATTTTCGTTAAAAAGTCGAAATCTGCCATACATTTTGCCTTAATCAATAGGAAACATCGCGTGGCAGTTCACTGGAAAGAAAAAAGATTGGTAGAATCTTCAAGCCAATTCTGCCAGAAAAATGGTTACCCGTACCAGTATATGTATAGTGACGTTTCCCTTTATTCGGGCAGAATTGACTCTGAATTAACTCTGTGTGAAACACAGCGTGAAGGAATGGTAAATTCTACCCATATTTTCTTTCAGTGTTCGATCAGTTCAAAAACCCGAAAGGAATCCCCTAAACCGCATTCGGATTCATCACAGGAGTACCTATACCCTCACGGAGGACTAAGTATACAGGGTTATTCAAAAGTCACGCACCAGTGGGCATAACTTTATTTTTAATTAAGATATCGACTTGCGGTTTCAGACGTTTTTCCTCATATCGAAGGGGAAACGTTTTTCGATACATTTCAGTTTTTGATCCCATCGGGGGAGGGGGGCGGGGGCAACTCAAAAATTTCAAGTGACCACCCCCCTCATGACCAGTGGTGCGTGACTTTTGAATAACCCTGTATCACAGCAAGGCAACTTGGCAGATAAATCGGTCAAACAAATTAGCGCGCACGTAGGAAGAAAAACTCATTACCAGAATGGTGTAATTAAGGGTGGCCATCGGCAGCGCCCTCTGGCGGGCCACCCGGAGTCAGCACGCACGTGAGCCGCATCCCTCCACCCCCCCCCTCCACAATGGGTCCGGATGCAGCGGCTCGCATCATTACTTACCACTCAAACCAACTACCAACTTCCACCATCCCCGTCCACGCAATTTAGCCTACCGTGGGCAGCCTCCCTTTTCTCGACGATTATTTTTAATGCCGCAGAGATTAGGGAGAAGTTCGGATGTTTCGGGGTAGCTTTGGATGCTTCGCTCTCACGGAAGCAGAGAGCAGAGGGGTAAGGTGACGGGGTGGAGCGATTTAATTTTATAAAGTTTTGTGCGGGATAATTTGAGACTATTAAATTTGGGCAAAAAATTAACTTTAAAAATGGGTCTGTTGCATGCAAGATATACAGCCACATGAGTACACTCTTAACGAGTAAAAACGCACGAAAATAGCGTTGGACACGTCAAATAAGTCTAAAATCCATTATTTGGCGCGCAATCACAAACCTCGTTCGCGGTTTCTGAAAATCTTCGCCTCTATGTTACTTTTTTAAGGAGAACGAATTGAAATTATTCCTTGAAGTATTCGCAGGATTTTCCTCGCTCAGAGAAGAAAAATCACGGCAATTTTCAAGTATTGCCGTTGAGTAGTTTTCCGTTTAAAAAATGAAGTATGCGACTTCGTAAACCGAGTTATGTGATTGCCAACTTACACCGTCGATACGTATGAGTTGGAATTACGTATAGTAGTTCATTATCGAAATATGACGTCGATTTTTACAAAATTCATGAAATGCCTTTACATAAACTTCCATGAATAATTGAACGTTTGCGCTGAGGCAACGCTGGATTGCGGGATGATTTGATGCGCGGTTAAAATTAATTCTTTTCGGAAGTAGGTCCCATTGTGGGGCTGGTCGGGCGGCTCTTTTTGAGTTTCACCGCGCTCTGGAGCACCGGCCCCGGCGGCCTTTATTTAATGTTCCGGCGGCTGGATTTAATTTATCAAGCCGAGGGGCCTCGAATCATGCGGGGGCGGGGTGCTNGGGGGGGGGGGGGGGTTCAACGTGGCGGTTAATGATGCAAATAAAGCCTAGCGCCGCACTGTCGTGCTAAGGAAAAACGCCGTATGAGAATTCGAATGTTGCCAAATTTCCTCATAGAAAATACCTATTTTCGAAAACAAATTATGAGAAATTTTCCTTGAAATTTTTAGACTTTCCAGATCAAATTTCGAACGAAATCTTCCGAAAAATCGAAGAAAAAATATTCACAAGTTTTCCTGGAAATTCGCTCTTTTTTGAAGGAAATTTGGCAGCGCCTGGTGGCACATACGGCGTTCTTCCTTAGCACGGCAGCCCATCGCACCGCATCGCGGAGACCCAACTACGGTGAGCGACAGCGGTTTCATTTTTACGGGACTTACGGCTCTCTTGTCACTACAACAAATTGCCCCCTTTACAACAACCATGTTGTGGCCAGAGGCGATATATTTTAGGGACCCCGCACTGACAATTTAGTCTACGCGAAATATAATCGGGAGAGGCAAAAGTTGAATGCGGAGGTCAACGCTATTGTTTGCATGATCAAAACATCGTATGGATTGAATTTTGCAAAAAGGAACCGAGAGCATTCCAATGTTGTTAACATTGTGTAACCTACATTTTTTGCAATTAAAGTACTGGAATCATGCAAAAAATTACATTTACACAGGTAAATGTTGTTTTATAGTCTCTTGCAAGTAAAGATAAAATTTGTTAAGATGATCAGTCGGATTGCATTTTGCAGGAAGGAACCAAGAGGATTCCAATGTCGCTAAGAATGTGCAACTTTTTTTACCTTGCAAACATAAACTGATCAACTAAAGAAGTTTTATCTTTACTCCCAATAAACTATGAATTCAAGAAAAAAATTACAATTGAAAATTTGGTTTTTTGCATGATTTCAGTAATTATTTGCAAAGGGTACATAAGTTGCACGATCCTAGCAACATTGGAATGCCCTTCGTTCCCTTTTGCAAAATGCAATCCATAAATAAACAATATTTTTAAATTTTTGGTCACTCATAATGCGAAATAAATGGTGAGCTATTGGTGAGCCGACTTTACAAATATAATATTCAATAATTGCTACTCAGGCCATGAGTCAGAAATGTCTCTAAGATGACAAACTCCAAAAAAAAAAATATTCAGATGTCGAGTTGTGAATTTTCAATTTTTGTCCATAGAGGGCCGCACTGTGCGCGTGGCACACTGCGGCGCGGTGGGCGGCCGGCTAGCGCTGAATGCGCATTAGCGCCTACAAACCTAAGTGGATACTTCAAGCATTACGCAATGCGTGAAGTATCCCCTTAGGTTTGTAGGCGCCAGTGTGCGTGTCGCGCCGCGCCGCTCCGCTGTGAGTTAGGCTCTGATATTTAAACTCACGGAGTCACCGTTTTTCAACTCATGATTTTGAAATGCTTGCACACTCTGCATGCATCATTCTCGTTGAAATTGATGGGGGAAAAGTTTTATAAAAGGAAAATATAATGTGTTTTTTTGTGAATATTAAGGTGGTTCCGTATCAACTTTAATGATTTCCAAAGTACTTTAATTTTTTCTTTTATATTTTGTGCTCTTACAGCGTGGTGTATGCACAACCGAATGCTCTAAATTGGACGTATTTGACTCTGGAAGATCGATTTAAAAATGGGTTAAAACCATCAAATACTGCGTGTTTCTTGGTGTTTTCCCTCTTTTATTCATTTTTGTATAGTTTCTTTCAACACAACTACAGCTCATTCAGATTAATATCGAAGCGATCGGTTGGAAAAGGTTTTACAAATATTTGCTACGTTTTAAAAATGTAAATGCTTTTGAGAAAAAGTTTGGTGCAAAATGGTATTTTGCAAGGGAAAAAAATTTACACAATCTTAGCGACATTAGAATGCTCATGGCTCCTTCTTGCCAAATGCAATATAGATAAAATTCGTATAATAATGAGTGGTGGATTTCTGGGCGGGCGTTTTATAGGCGAGTTTTTTGCTAATTCGGTCAGGATCGCCGAACCGATTGCTCGACCTCTTGATCATCAGTAGTCTTTGATTTAGCAAATAACACCGTTGACCGCCGCACAATGGGTTGAGTCAATTCAAGAGATTGGACATGAAATTTTTGACTAAAACTGCAAATTTTGATGTTTATTGCGTTACATTTTAAACCGCAGGGGGTGTTATTGAAAGAAAATTTGACGAGAAATCCATTGAAACCAATTTTATAACCTCAAAACTCATATAACCGGAGTTATAAGTGTTTGAAGTTCCCAAATTTTGTCCGACGTCTCCTATAGACTCGATCCACTGTGCGCCGAAAGTAAATTTCACACTATAAGCAAGGTAGAGGTAAAACACCGCATCTTCGTGGAACACTGAGGCTCCTCGGTCGTGGAACCAAACTTGTTCCTGGTAAGAATACGAGTTCTGGTTCGGCTGATAGAGATTTTGCCCTTTGATTTTTCTAAACTCTTTTGCTCATTGCAACTGCCCACTTTCACCAATAGGATCGCACCATTTTCTCTTCGTAGTTCGCATTTTTTGTCAATTGCTCAAACTATCAAATTCAATTATCAGCCCGCTGCTTTGGATGGAAATTGGAAAATTCTGATTGTGCATTCAGCAGCGCATTTCAGATATTTGAACGTATTTATGCTAAAAGGAACTATGTGCATAGAGTTTGCGTGTAATATAGTTCCTTTTAGCATAAATACGTCCAATTCTGATGAGCTTAGCGTGGTTTCCGTGCAATTCTCCGTGGTTAAGTTGTTCGTATCTCTTGCGTGTATTGCCTCCGTGCTAAGGAAGAACACAGTATTAGCACTCGAATATTGGCTTTGCTCTCAGAAAATGTCTATTTTTGAAGAAAGTTATGAATATTTTGACGTATTTCTACCAAACAGACCTATGTGGAGGTGAGAAATATGGGGTGTGCTCGTTAGTTCTCTTTGCGTAAGAGTGAATGAGAATAATAAAGCGCCAGTGACGTCAGCGGCAACGATCGAGCGCCGGCGCAACGGGGAGGTCGTTGGAGGGAGTCTTTAACTCATGAGCCCTGTCCACAAGGCTCTCTTGCCATGTCCGCGGCTCATGAATCTCGCATTCAGTTGGCACATAGGTCTCTTTGATAGAATGTAAAAGCCCGCTTTTCCAATTCTTCAAAAGGAATCACGCCCACTTTTACATTGCTTCTTATGCAGCTTTCTAGAGCACACCCCATATTTCTCACCTGCACATAGGTCTGTTTGGTAGAAATACGTCCATTTTTTCTTAAAATTTTCAGACTTTCCGGATCAAATTTCGAACAAAATTCCCTGAAAAATCGGAGTAGAAATATTCAAACATTTTCCTGAGAATGCGTTGTTTTCCAAAGGAAATTTGGCAACGCTTGGTGGCTCATTCGGCGTTCTTCCTCAGCAAGGCAGGATGGACTTGTTGTGGTAGAGGCACTGTTCTTAGGCATGAAGAAAAATTACATGAAATGTTCTTTAACCTAGCTTTAAGTATTTAATTACGATTTCGAAGTGTACAGCAAATTCGATCCTGATGCTTGTTAAAATCCAACACACTCGTTCTGATGGGATACACTCCCCTCCCCCTTCCCCCGCCCAACTCCAGGTCAACATTTTTCTGCAAGTTAAGAGCTCGGTGAACAGAATAACCGAGAGGAATGATTTACCGCTCGGTGACCGTTTAATGGATGCTATAAATCCATGAAAATATTTGTTCGGATCCGGAACTAACGCACAAACAAATTTCATGCAGCCGGTACAAACAAGAAGAAGAACATGAAGAAAAATAATAATACTAAAAAAATTACTGAAGCTGGGAATATGGGAAGGTAAATCATGTAATTATCGCTCGTGATTAATGGTCTGGTGACAAGTCTAATGACTCTGGTGCGGTACTCCATCGACACCAGTGTTGCCATTTTTACGAGCGAAAATGTTCATCTTTTCAAATAGTCGTAGTTGGTACTGAGATAGGTCGCGATGTTGTACTGCCGGGCTAATAGGAAAAACGCCGTATGAGCCTTGAAGCGTCGCCAAATTTTCTTTGATAAAACACAAATTTTCTGGTAATCTTATGAATATTTTCCTTCCAATTTTTCAGATAATTTTGTTCGCAATTTCACCTAAAGTTCCTGAAAATTTCAAGGAAGAATAAGCATTACTTTCCTAAAAAATAAACATTTTATCGAAGGAAATTTGGCGCGTCTAAATGATACAGGGTCGTGCGCGATGGAAAACTAGGAAACTTTGAGAGACCTTGAGGGCTTCCTTGCAAACGTGGCAACACTGGTCTGAACACAGTACACATGTAGCCCCGGTCAATTTGCCCGGCCCGGCCATGAAAGTACGCACAGTTTAGAGCAATAAAGAATAGCGGGTTACGCTCGCGAAAGCACCAATTAGGGCCACAGGACAAGCCCTGCTCGGTTGTCGATACGTGCTCTATTCATTCCATGTGAAATCAAGAGATCATCCCATCCAATTCGAGACGAAGGCAATGGGTCATTTGCGCTGGTCACAAAATCGTGTTTTGATGCTTGATTCTTGTAGATTAGTTAAAAATAATAAGATCCGTCCAAACCGCAACTTTCTACGTTCAATAATAACCGAGATATCGTCCTTTGGAAAGTCGGGATTTTGACGTCATTCACCGCGGTAGTCACACCCTTGGTTTCTTCCACCTTGCTTTCATCAGTCAGTGTGACGCAAATTTGCACTGGTTGTTTAACGTTAAACTCGGATGAAAGCAAGGTTGAAGTAACCAAGGGTGTCACTACCGCGGTGGATGACATCAAAATCCCGACTTTTCAAAGGGCGAAATCTCGAGTAATATTGAACGTAGAAAGTTGCGGTTCAGACAGATCATTTTATTTTTGGCTAATCTACAAGAATCAAGCATCAAAGCACGATTTTGTGACCAGCGAAACTGACCAATTTTCATCAATACAATGGACCACCGAGAGAGATGAGAAATGAAGCATCAAATTACATGTTTTCACGTCACGTTGGACAGATGTAAAATTGTGCAGCCAGTTGGTTATCAGGCCACCAATGAGTTTTGAGTATCATAACTACGTCAAATTGAGAATTTGCAGGTGTCTTAAATTGATGAATTTCGTGTTTAAGTGGAAACTATTGAGTAAACTGCGCATGAGGATACCCTTGGTTCATGAATTGAACAATTATTGGAGAAAATATGACAACGTGGTCTAATCTGCTAAAATACGTGCGTTTAAATGGGAAATGCCGCCAGATGACGGAACTGGGCGAAGCATTTTCTCGCACTTTTAAATCTATTTTTATACTATTTCCCATATTAGAAAATGTGAAATCAGCTCTTTAAGCACTTTCAGGTGAAGCAATAAAGAATTTCCATGCAAATTCTCCACTGTCGGGATTCGCTCTTGAATGTCGTAATCCTGAAATCGTTTGAATTACATCACCGAAATGCACCGAAAAATGAATGTTTCTGATAAAGAGGTGCTGAATTTTTTGGGAGAGTACTGATTTTTTGCTAGCTACTTTTTATGATCATCCTGTCGTAAAGTAGTAACAAATAATAAGATCCGCCTGAACGTCAACTTTCACGTCCAATAATTACAGAGTTATCGTCCACCGGAAAACACGGCTTGTGACGTCATTCACCGCGATAGTTCATACCATGGTTTCTTTCAACTTGGATATGGTCGAAGGAAAATAGTCAAATTAGGCATTTTGCCAAATGCCTAGGCAAATAGTCAAATATTCTTACTTAGATTGAAATTTTGATTTTTTACCGTAATTCTAGACAAAATAATTCGTTGCACCTGTAAGAAAGAAACCTTGTAAAAATATGCAGAATACGATAGTATTTTCAACGATTTTAAGATCCTGAATGCACATTTCCCATAACATTTTCAGCACGTCATAAAACAGAATTTTTAAAATTTTAACAGTTAAATGTACCAAAGGCATGTAAAAAGGAAAGGACAAGGAGAGTTTACGGATTTGAAGAGTTATTTTTCCCAAAATATTGAAAACCCGTGAACTCCTCGCCATAAATTTACAGAATTCCGTAAACTGTCAAAATTTGACTGCCGGCCTAAGCATTTGATAAAATGCCTGTACTGGAAAAAAAACCCATTGGACCTAGAGTCCAGACTCTTAAAAACATCGACAAGAAAAAATACTCTTGATTCAATCGGATTTAATTTTAAATCAAGAACCAAGCCTCTTAATTTAAGCGGATTTCCTTTTGATTTTAGCTTAAATCTGATTGAATCAAGAGTACTTTTTCTTGTCAATGTTTTCAAGAGTCTGGACTCTTGAAAACATTTCGTATGTTGTCGCAATGTTTTTCACGTTCAACATTTTTCAGTGTGATTTGACTAGTTGCCTTTGATAGATACATCAACTAGAAAGGTGACGAAATCATCAAAACACGATTCTGTGGCAAGCGCAACTGTCCCTGCTAAAATATTGCTGATTTACAGGGGATTGAGGGTGTGTCGAAATCCCTTTATTAGCGGGGCGCTGCTGATATCGTCGAAACGGCAACGTAATAACCTGCGCCGGGGACCGGTGTGGTTCAACACGGATCCAGTTGGCGCGATAAAACGCAAACGAAAACGCGCGACGGTGTCGAAACATAACAGGACCCGCCGATCCCTCGCCCTCGCGGGACAGTCAACCCCAATGCACGTGCTGCCATCTGACAGCGCCTCCCGTAATGAAATCGCACTGTCCACCCCGAGCGGTCTAATTAGGGGGGGGGGCGAGTGTGAGGGAGCCGGGGGGAGGGGGCGCTATTCCCCGAGCGCCGCGGTGGCACTGGGCAAACAGCGAATCGGACTAACACCGTAAATCCATCATTTCGAGCACCATTCTTCCGTGC
This sequence comes from Bemisia tabaci, assembly GCF_001854935.1. Taxonomy (NCBI): domain Eukaryota; kingdom Metazoa; phylum Arthropoda; class Insecta; order Hemiptera; family Aleyrodidae; genus Bemisia; species Bemisia tabaci. The sequence goes on along the minus strand of NW_017550575.1, from coordinate 1,059,048 downwards.
TGTGGAAGAACGACGTAAGCACCTCCAGGTATTGTCAAATTTCCTCCTGTGAAACGATCATTCTTGAGGAGAGCTACGCGGTGTACACTGGAAAAAAAAACACATTGGATCTAAAGTCCAGACTCTTAAATAGACATAGATGACATTGGTGGAACGGTGGAGTGTGATTGGTCGGCTATGCCTTATCGCTTCTTTGTCGTACCTATGTCGGGTAGAATTTATCATAGGCACTTCATGAATTCCCGATTGGAAATGTATATCCCGATAGCCGACCAATCACACTCCGCCGTTTCACCTAATTCATCTATGTGCGCCCGTCAAACACAATTGCTCAATAACCCGCCTGCCGGACCGGTGCTCTAAGAGTTCTTTTCGAGGATGCATCTAAACGTGCTCTCAAGTCGAGCGGGTGGTATCCAGGCTTAATTGAAGGCACTTTAGATTCAGCGATTTTCTCTTCGAGATAGTAAGGCTATGTTTAGAGCAGAGTTTTAAGTCAGTGACTGCGGCATTTCAAAACGTCTAATTCTATCTGTTTGTTTGTTTGTTTGTATTTTTCCACCGCGGTAGTAACACCCTTGGTTTCTTCGACCTTGCTATATTCAATCTGTGAGACACTCACTTGCAGTGGTTACTCAGATTGAAACTCGGATGAAAGCAAGGCGGAAGAGACCAAGGGTGTCACTACCACGATGGTTGACGTCATTAAACGAATCAGGGGTGAATCTTTCAAAGCGCGATATCTCGGGTTATACTTAACGTAAAATTCGCTTTATCGAAGGAAATTTGGCAACGTCTGAGGGTTCATACGGCCTTCTTCCTTAGCACGGCACCATTTGTCCTGGATGACGCCATTCATGGTGACAGTCGAGTTAATAGCCCGGGTCGCGTGTTTGCTCTCAGAGGCTCTTATGCCACTCGCCCGGCCGATTCGGGACCCTGGGATGACCCGAAAAATCCGGGTTTAGCCCCTGATACGGTGCAATTTTGCCGGGTCATTTCGCTTCTCATCAAGCCGGGGTACAATGTTGGTGTTCATTGCCGCGAATGATTATAATTGTCTGAGGGAAGCTGGGATAGAATCTGTGGACGTGCGATGTTCCAATGGGACACTGAGCAGATAAGGTACAAACTAAATCACTCTATTACAGGTTTATTCTTCCAAATTTTAGGCAGAACATGATTTGGGTCTCAACTAACAAAAAAGGGGAACCAACTCAATTTTTAAGGAAATTAATTGAGGCGATACTTGATCTAAAGGAGCCTACCCACTGAAAAGCAAATATTCGGTTGTTTCAAGCGATTTTCAAAACAGAAGCGCTAAGATCTTTCGATTCGATTTCCTCAAAACGCCTAAGAGCGCGTTGTTTCTCATTTCCTAGATTTGATTTATTCCGTTAACTGCAGATCCTTGGTGAACCAGACCTACTTCATGCAAAATTAAAGGGGAAAAAATGGCACGTTTACGATATTATCAACGAGTAAGTCGTAAAAAAAAGGAAAATCACAAGTACCAGTCGTAGGATTTTGCTTTGCTTTAGTGTTCATTTACAGATTGAATACAACTATGGCAACTCCCGTGCATCCGTGTTTGTGTATCTCGCTCTTTGAGGGCAAATTTAGAGGCCTCCCGATCCAAAGATCTGCGAACTATTAAACTACTCTATTTGCATTACTGGCAGACGAAACATTTTTAAGGGGTGACAAGGAGGGCGGCACGAAATTGATAGAGCAGGGGTACGCTTTCACGAAGCTTGAACACTCATACACGATTTTAGTGAATTCAATGATAGAATCGTTTTCTAAATGTATTCACTATCAAACTAACTTGAAAGACAAATTTGATAACGATTATAATTAAGTCTATCAAACTTTGATGAATATCATACAGGAGTTTGTCAAACATTTAATCGTGTGCCCAAAATATTTCCATCAAATCGATGGAAATAAGCTCAAACTTTCAGAATCATAGCATGTTCAATCAAGTTCTAAACGTTGATGGATTCAGTATTCTTATAAAAAAAGAGGCGCATAAATCACCGCGCGAAGCGCATGAATTAAATCTACTAAAAAATTAAATAGATTATTTTTTTAAAAAAAACAAACAAACAAAAAAAAAAAAAAAAAAAAAAAAAAAAAAAAAAAAAAAAGCAAAACGAAGATCCGAGAACGAAAAAAGAGGGAGTGGGTGGAATTATTCAACGCGAGAATCAAGAGTAGGAGTGAGAATGTCAAACGGCGCTAGGTGCGTTGATTGATTGGATGCTGGGAAATTGCGGAGCGGGAGATTGGCGTTTCCAACGGGATCCAAATCAAAGCATCGGAGGGAGGAATGGGGGTTGAAGGGTGGATGCGCGTCGGGAGGCTGTGACAATGCATACCTGGCGTTTTTTCGATTCGGGAATAAGAACAAACGCAACGCGCTGCGATACGGCGAATCGTTATAAATTAATGAAAAGTCGAAAAATTGGACAGTGGAGTGATCCATCAACCCCTCCCGCGCCTTTAGCCCTCTGGAGTTGAAATCAATGGAGAGCTATTCTGCACGCGTCACGGGTGTCACACTCTGTTGCAAGATTAGCCTGACGTTGAAGAGCCGCGTTTTGTTTACACTGAAGATTTACTTCCGGGAAGATTTTTGTAATTACTTGTGACGGTTCTCAGGAAAAGAGATTCCTTTCTACGAAAACTTAGAGTACCTATATTGAGAGAGTATGGCCACTGGAGTTACCACCTCTGATTGGCTCAGCCATCTTAGGCTGAATGGAGCCTTTAGGACCCAAAAATGGCGGACGCCATAAATTAATGTAATGCAAAATGACTCAAAATATAGTTTTCTTTACTTATTGTAACGAGAAATTTACTCAAATGCACTATTGCGACATCTTTACATATTTTTAAGGCTAATCGTGTTCAATTTTTGAGAAAAATGATCTTAGATGTAGTAAGGTTGGCAGCAAAAGCGGTTGGTGATAACCGTCAAAAGTTGGCAATGACCCCCCTCCCATCCACAAAAACAAAACAAAGCACCGCCATTTTTGGGTCCTAAGCCTCTCCATGGGGCCCAGTGGCCATACTCTCTCAATATAGGTACTCTACGAAAACTCAAAGCCACGCTGGCGCACCCCTCCATGGAGAGTGGTGATTTTCATCATTATTCTCTGACCTAGATATGTAATCAATTGGGCTATTTATGATAATAGAAACTATGTAAAAATGAATATAATCGAAAGGAACTATACGGATAAGATTTGCGGAACACATAGTTCTTTTGGCACTAGATCGAAACCCTTGGAGAAACAATGCGAGCCGATAATTTGAACACAAATTTTTACTTTAAAAGGCGTTGCCTTCCGCTTACTTTTATTTTAATGAGACGCGATAACCCCGGTAAACATTGGCAGTAGAATCTGTGTTCCAAAATACCATAGACCTACAACCGGCTGTAAGATTTCCAATAGCTTCTATCGCCGGCTACACAATTTCTTATAGCCTTTTATAGCCGATGGTGACTTAGCAACAGCCAGGCGATAAAGTGTATGCTAAACGTTATTAATTACGGATGCCAGGACTTATTGAGTTTTTGGAATACTGCTCTCTTTTTGGGCCGTAGTATCTTGATTTATTTTGCGAGGAATGCTTCGTACTTTTGATGGACGCCTGCCATTACTAATATAATAGAGCGCATTCAGTTTCGTATGATACTGTGCAATACCTCTGGTGTGAAACAGTTGCTTCAAGCGCCGTGGCACGCGGGCAGCCAGCGCGAAACGCGCATTGGCGCCTACAAACCTAACAGGGATACTTCACGCGTTGCGCAATGCGTGAAGTATCCCTGTTAGGTTTGTAGGCGCCAGTGCGTCGCCGCTCCGCTTTTTGTTAGGCTCTAATATTTAATCTGGCGGAGTCAGCGTTATTCAACTCATGATTTTGAAATGTTTGCACATCCTGTATTGATTATTCTCATTTTAATTGATGAAAAAAATATGTATTAAAGGAAAATATAATGTGTGTTTTGTAAATATTAAGGTAGTTCCGTGTCAAACTTAATGATTTCCAAAGCACACGAATTTCTACACAATTTCTTATAGCCTTTTATGATCGATGACGAAAAAGCAACAGACAGGCAATAAAGTGTAAAGCCCGGCGATAGGAACTATAGCCCGGCTGCATAATTTTTTATCGCTTTGCATAGCCCTGCCATATGATTTTCTCCGCATTCTACAGCCAGCTATATGATTTTCTGTAGCCTTCTATAGTCGGCTATAAGAATTCCTATGGTATTTTGAAACGTAGCTCTTTTTTTTACCAACCCAATTTTTACCATTGAAGGTGGCTGCCCTGACCACTATCATTAGCTAAAGTCAGCTCATTACTTGGAAATTTGCGTTCACGTAATTATTTTGATTTTATTCATTTGTACAAAGTTCTTGAAAACAAAAAATTGTCGAATTGGGAATCGATGAAAGAGAAAAAAAAATATGAAAATTTGCAAGATCATTTCACAGAGGAGAGATTCAATTTTTAAAAACCCGATAGTACGTTGTCACGAATTTTTCATGCTATGCCATAGAGGGTTAACTATTACGGCAGACGAACTCACTAAGGTCAATTTCCGCTGAAAAAATCGTTGGTGCCCCTAAACTTCTCCACATCTGCCCGGAAGTTGCATAGCTCGTCCTCATCTTTCAAAGCACACTTCATCTCTCATACATTCCCGGCAACCCCTGGTTTTGGCGATAACTAATTATTTTGTTGACACTCGACAACGGTGGTCATTCATCTCGTGGCGAGGTGGGGACGTTGAAAAAGCAGGATCATAGCTGTCAGTCGGGCGCAATTAAGAAATAAAGCCCGAGTAGGGACCCTCCTTCCCGATGAATAAGCGTGTCGACGCATTGCCAGCTTGCGGCCTCTTATGAAAACGTCCATCACCAACCTATTATGTATCCGAGAAATGGGTCAGTTGAGCGCGCCACGGGATCCTGTTTTTAAGATACTTATCGATTAGCAACGAATAATTTCTACGCAGCAAATTTCTCTGTCCAATAATAACGGAGAAAAATATGTTCATACACGGCTCAATCATCGGTGCGCCTAATAATGACTCATGAATGTTGGGACGAGCACATTTCTCGACAGGTCAAGCGAAAATTTACTTTAGTGATCCCACACTGATGCTATCCTCCCCATAGTGTAAAAGTTACTTTTGGAAGTCAACACTCAGATCTATCTTATGTTGACTATTTACCAAAAAGTTCAGCGATTAGTTTAGCAATCTAAGCAAAAATTGCTAAAAACTCGCATCTTGAGTTCTCACCTCGACATCCACCAGTCAACATTTATGAAATTTTATTTTATTTTCTGCTCGATAAATCGTATTTATCGTCGTAGTCAGTTTATGCAACGCGAACGCGACGTAACGATCACAACGCCCTAATGCAACTATTCGCGCTCTATGGACGTGCGTGAAGTATGCGAAAAATTGAAGGCGCCCCAGCTTCTCTTTTCGTAGTGGTGCTGGTTTTCTGCCGGTTAAAATTTACGCTCATGGACAAATAATTCTAGAGACTCTGCATGTACAAAAATAAATAAAATAAAAACAAGTAAAACGATAAAGTATGAGATAAAAATTGTGTTGATCTGCAAAACGAACCTTTACCGTACTCGATTACACTGCTCCGATTGATGGTGCAGGGTCTGTGGAATATAGTGTCTCTGTGTAAAATAACGAATTGAACCGAAGTATAAAAATTTAGAACACAAGAAGGGCTCATGAAATCAAAAAGCTTTTTCAATATGTAATATTTTTTGTGATCACGCAAACACATCAAAGTCAAGCAGTTTTTTTTTTCGAAAGGAGAGTTTTGAAAGGTCACACGCACGGGGGAAAAAAGTCGCTTGGATCTAGATGCTAGATCCCAGACTCTTGAAAATATTGACAAGAAAAAATACTCTTGATTCAATCGGACTTTAAGCTTGAATCAAAAGGAAATCCGCCTAAATCAAGAGGCTCGACTCTTCGATTCAAGGTAAAATCGGATAGAATCAATAGTATTTTTTCCTGTCATTGTTACTGAGAATCTGGACTCTAGATCCAAAGCTACTTTTTTTTCTAATGCGGTGACAAAATCAATCAATTCGTACAAAAATTAGGATTGATTCATTCATCATCAGTTTCAATTTTGTGTCGACATTACTACGTTGACAGTAAAAACACACTGAAATACAAAAAACAAATGGGTTTACAAGGCTAGATGAGATAAAACAACCAGGACGTTTCGGGCCAATTACATGCCCATTCTTAAGTGGAACAGAAGCTAAAAAATGTAAAAATTAAAACAAGAAAATGAGCCTGCAACTGACCGAGGCGAGGTAGGAATCAGTGCAAACTGAGTTTGAGTGCAAAAGAGTTTGCACTGATTCCTACCTCGGTCAGTTGCATGCTCATTTTCTCGTTTTAATTTTTACATTTTTTAGCTTCTATTCCAGTTGAGAATGGGCATGTAATTGGCCCGAAACGTCCTGGTTGTTTTGTCTCCTCTAGCCTTGTAAACCCATTTGTTTTTTTGTATTTTAGTGTGTTTTTACTGTTGTCTGCATTCGGGCTATTGTGTCTCTCGCTCTCTTAATACTACGTTGTAGATACTTAAATACGATCCGTCGATGTATTCCATCAAAACACACTCCAATTCCCTCCCCCTAAGTGCGTTATGTGATACCCGAGCGCTTCATTTGACTAATTCTTCGCGAGACGTTGACAAAGGAACAGGACTCAGCGGAGGAGGAAAGCGTCTCGCGGCCTTCATTGCGGAAGCCGTGCAAAAGGTGCAGTCTTTCTGCCTGTCCCGCTGTAATTGCAAGGCGAGCTGGAAGTTTATGTTTACTACGTGGAACAAATCGAAACATACGGCCTTGTTAAACTTTATGTGTCTAAGTCCTCGCCGCGCGGGGTTCTTCCGTCTCTCTCTTCGCCTCCGCGCTCGGCTTAATGAAAAGAGAGAGAAAAGAGTCCGAGCGTCAACTTACCGCCCCTACGTTCCTCGGTGCAAAATGGAGGAGTGGTGGGATCGCACGCTTTCTAAGTCCCCCACTTATGTCCGGGCCATAAACGTCCTGTGACTTAATTTTACAGCCTACGGACCGCTCGCGTAGCATCCCGCGCTCGTAAAGTGCATCGGTGGACAAATCATTTGCGACGATTGCTCCGACTTGTGCCGCCTGGAATTAAAGGCGCTGCGGTGGAAATCACTCGTATCCGAGACGGAGGGAAATACTGCCGTGCTAAGGAAAAACATAGTATGAGCATTCAGGCATTGCCACACTGAAAAAAAATATCGGTGTATTTACTAAGAAAAGGGTAAAATTACCAAGAATTCAGGGTTCTATTTGATCCCAGTTTTTTCTTGGTAAAATTACCATTTATGGAATTGATAATTTCACCGAGAGATCTCGGTAAAATTATTGAATTTCTCGGTAATTTTACTGGACCTTGGTAAAAACGCCAATATTTTTTATCGACTGTGGTAGAGTTACCGAGATAAAATGGCAAAGTTACCGGGAATTGATTACCAATAAAAGTGGTATTCTTACCTGAAAAAAACAGTAAAAATACTGGTTTTTAGGTAAGCTTACCAGTCTGTCTAGGTAAAATTACCGATAATTAGTAAAAAAAAGTGAGATGGTAAAGGTACCCACGGACCTTGGTAAAAACGCCGAGAATTTTTTTTCAGTGCATATCTCCTTGAATAAAAAACAAATTTACTAGGGAAATTCTGCATTTTCTCCTCGAATTTTTCAGAGAATTCTGCTTACAATTGAATCTAAAATATTTGAGATTCCAATGAAATATATGCAGTGCTTTTCAAAAATACGTACTTTATTCGGGGAAATTTGGCAACTCTCGAATATTCATACGGCGTTTTTCCTTAGCACGGCAGGATAAGTCCATAGACGTTGCCATTTCTTCTTGAGTAAAAAAAAAAATTACTGGAAAAATTCTGAATATTTTCCATCAAATATTTCAGAGAATTTTGCTTACAATTGAATCTAAAATATTTGAAATTCCAAGGAAAAATATGCAGTACTCTTCCAAAATACGTATTTTATTCGTGGAAATTTGGCAACTCTCGAATTTTCATAAGGCGTTCTTCCTTAGCACTGCAGAATAAGTCCGACGCTTCAGATGAAACGCAAATTCCAACGTAACAATGTATCTGTACGACGAAGATTTGAAACAGACTATATAGCCTCATTATTGATGACTCGAGTTGGAAATGAGTACTTCTAATTGAAGCGTTGGGTGCAGATAGGACATTTTGACGCATTTCTCCTAAACGGAACTATGTGCATTATGGCATGCGCCCTGTTATGAATGTAATCTAATGGGTTTCAGGGCTCATCTCTTAATGCGAATCGTTTCGTTTGTCAGAAATACATCCATTTCTTGGTTTCGGTATCTCAGAATCTTCACTGCTGATTTACGTGTTACAGAGGATTCATTCTGTGAATTTTCTAGAATTTTTCGTTTTAAACAAGAGAAAATCATAAATAAAAATTCAGTAAAAGTTCCATCGAATTCCATTCATTAGCTTCAATAATAATGGATGTAACGTTAGCAGAGATTCCGAGATACCGCAATCAAGAAATGGCCTTTCTGCACTCAGCGCTTCAATTGCGATGTTGCAGACCTCAGCTTGTGTTCTATGTTTTTAAAACTAAACCAACCGACTTTTTTCATGAAACTTGGTACACTTTTTCTTCATAGACTAAAAAATAATCACAAATTATTTTAAGAAGATATTTTGATTGAATTTCTTTAAAAAGAAAACATTGTCGAGATTTTGAAACGTCGCTGCGAGTATTCGTACTCTTAAATAATGTCTGTCATTCTTAATATGTTCGAGCGAATTCGATTTGGTATGATACTGTGCAACACCGCTGTTGCGAAATAGTTTCTTGAAGCGCCGCGGCCGTGGCGTGGCGGGCGAGGGCGATCAGCGTGACACGCGCATTGGCGCCTACAAACCTAACAGGGATACTTCACGCATTGCGCAATGCGTGAAGTATCCCTGTTAGGTTTGTAGGGGCCAATGCGCGTGTCGCGCTGGCAGACTCCGCGGGGCCGCGCCGTTCAACTCTGTGTTAGGCTCTAATATTTAAACTCGCGGAGTCAGTGTTTTTCAACTCATGATTTTGAAATTTTTGCACATTCTGCATTGATTATTCTCACATATATTGATGGGGAAAAATATATGTATTGAAAGGAAATTTAATGTTTTTTTGTAAATACCAAGGTAGTTCCATGTCAAAAATGATCTCCAAAGCCTGTTATTTTTTTATTTATATTTTGTGCTTTTAATGTGCTGCAGCTTCATGTATGCGCAATCAAACGCTCAAAATTGGACGTATTTAACTCTAGAAGATCGATGCACAAATGGATTAAAACCAAAGATTGCCGGCTTCTTTGTTTTATTTCCTCTTTTATTCATTTGTGTGTAGTTCTGTTCAACTCGCTTACGGTTCATGGAGATTAACATCAATGCCATCGCTTGGAAAAGTTTTTACAAATATTTGCCATAATGACAATTTGAAAATATGAATCAAAAGAAATTCTCCATATTCTTCTACCTGTCTTATATTCCCCTTTTGTTTCAATACTCTCGTTATCTTTATTCTTCTCCTCCTTTAATTCTTCTCCTCCTCTTGTTCTCCTTCATCCTCATTTTCTTATTTTTCCTTATTCTCCGTCTCATAATTCTTAATACGGCCCTGTCATACATATCGACAATGAAACTTCAGAACGACGTATCTTGTTGACGCGGTTCTTAACACTTGCCACTCCTGTTGATTTTTTTTAAATGCGTATTGATATATTCCTTGAAGTTTTTTCAGAATTAGCCTCGCAAAGAGAGAGAGGAAAGTCGAGGAAGTTATTCGAAAATTGGACGTGTTTCTGCCAAACGGAACTATACGTGCATTATGACGTGAGACCTGTTATCGATGTATCGTTAAGGGCCTCAGGGCTCATATCCTAATGCACATAGTTCCGTTTGGCAGAAATACATTCAATTGACGTTGGGTAGTTCTCCATTTTAAAAATAAAGTATCACAGGAAATCTGCACCGTCCTAAACTGAGGCACTTGATTAAACCGTTTCATCGTCGATTTGTGGGGATCCCTAAGCTGCTGAACATACGTGTTCCTTCAAAACTCACCAGGTAAGGGTCTGACACTGCTGTGCTAAGGAAAAACGCCGTATGAACATTCGAGAGTTGCCAAATTGCCTCCGATAAAATGTTCATTTTTGAGAAAAGTTATCAATATTTTTCCTTGAAATTTCTAGACTATTTAGATCAAATTACGAAGGAAATTCCCTGAAATATTTAACGAAAAATGTTTATAAATATTCCCTAAAATTCGTGATTTATCAAAGAAAATTTGGCAACACCTGAAGGCTCATACGACGTTCTTCCTTAGCACGGCAGAACAGATCCGTGTCTTATAGACTAATGGTGATTGAACAACCTCAGTCAATGAAGACCTACAAATATGATTCCTTTTAGATACAAAGCATGCTCCATTTTAGTTCTCCCTATGCAGATAGGTACTTTTATGAGTGAGCTAGAGATATTAGTTCCTTATTGCAGAATGCAACCCAATTCGCTCACAATGAGCATTCGAATTATTTTAGCGACACTCATGAAATTAGCGAAGATGACAGAGCCGCGATAAAGAGGGAAATGAACACGACCCCCGTCGTGTAAAAGCACACGGGGTCTTTGAATCGGGGTATGAATGGGTGAGCCGCACATCACATGTGTCAGCGAGGAGTCAATCTATCAGGGCGCCGTGAATGCTGCAACCCTCCAAACACTCCACGTGAGCCGCACCTCTTTTCACTCCATAGGAATCGGTCGATCTTAAAACCGAACGAATTCGTCATCTGATGAACCCTGAAATAAAGGCGTTTTACGGAGCTCGGAGTTCATCGGGAGACGGACTTGGGATTTTAGCGACGGCTGATTCATGTGTTCGCCGGAGAATAATTACAAGACTCCCGCGGCTCCTCCGGGGAAATCTCATTAAACAAATCATTATCTGGCTCTTGACGTCAAGAAGCCCGACTAATTTATCTCGTTAACTCATTAGCATTCCCTAAAATGAAGTTATTTCGCGGGTTGTGAACAGCGCACCGCCGCCGTCGCTCACCTCTCCGACCCGCCAATTACTTTGATTAGTTGCCCACGGCTCCAAGGGGGGCGCCACTAGCGCGACGGCAGGCTGCGTTTTAAGCCCCTCACAAACTCGGGTCGAAAAAAATAGTTGCCTAAAGAAACTCCGAAGTTCTAGAGGGAGACAGCGAAAGGGTGAGAAGAAGGAGGAAAATGAGATAAAGAGTAAAGGAAAAGTAGAAGAAACATAAGAAGAATGAGAATCAAATGACAAAGCAGAAAACAATTAAGAGAAATCATTGTAAGAAGGAGAGGGAGAGTGAGAACAAAAAGAAAATAGCAATTTCGTTTCTTTCCTTTTCTTCTACATCTTCTTCTTTTTCTTTCCTCCTCTTCAGTCATCTTTTCTTCCTTCATTTTTTCGTGGCAAATACTACAACATAAACGGCATTCACCAAAAGTGTGGCAAGTTTAAAAACTCGCATCAAACACACGCGGCCGGCGCGGTGCGGGACTAGCGTTTACGGCGCGGAACGCATAGTAGCGCCTCGCAAAACCACAGGATACTTCATGCATTGCGCGTACAGCACGGTCAGTGTTCAAGTCGTTGAAAAGTCGCATTTTCTTGGTGTCCTTGTGTGTATATTCTTAAAAACCCCTGAAATAACATAAAACATGAGAAGTGGCGTGTACCTTTTCATCGAAGATTGATACATTTTCTTTTTCTCGTGCACCCGTCGCTATTAGAATTCATTCATCTCTTTAATAACTTGAACGTGGTTTTTCTATAATTTTTTACGTGTGGTTTCCTTCCAGTGGTTGGCGGCCGTGTAGCGGCCACTGGCCCCTAGTTGACCACGTATGTATGTATGAGCCGCTTTTACGGCGCGCTAGGGCGCTCTGCGACGCCTATTCTCCACAGGAATCTGTCATGGTAGAGATCCTCCGGAGGGTGGCATCTCTCCATCTCTTCATGGATGCCCTCTACCCACCGTTTGGCTGGACGCCCTCTCCGTCGCCTACCTGGGGGGACCCACTCCAACACCTTCTTCGGCAACCTGGTATCAGCCATTCTCTGCACATGCCCATACCATACCAATTGCTTGGTCATGATATCGTGCACAATCGTCCCCTCAACGCCCATTATCTCTCGGACACGTTCATTCCTGACACGTTCTCTCCTCGAGATTCCAGCCGATCTTCGCCAGAAATCCATCTCGGTCGCCTTGAGCATTTCTTGGGTCCGCTTCTTCAACTGCCAACACTTCACTGCCATAGGTGATAATAGGCTTGACAACCGAGTTATAAATCCTCTTCTTGTTGTCTTTGGAAATCCTTTGGTCCCAAAGGATCCCATTAAGCATGGCGATGGCTTTCCTTCCTAGAAGATTACGGTCCCGAATGGCCTGATCCAGCTTCCCATCCGAAGTCAGCTTCACCCCCAGGTACTTGTATTGTTCGCAACTTTCTATATGTTGACCATCCTCCAGGACTATGCTTTGCTGAGCACCTCCGACTGACATCTTTTTTGTCTTACGGACACTAACCTCGAGGCCCCATCCCTAGTTGACCATAATTTTGGTAAAATATGCCATATATTTCCTCAGTGCTGCTCATCAGCCATCATTGGGCATAAAAGAGCGGTATCCTTCAAATTTAACTTTTGCCTCACTCGACTAGAAAGCCCAGTTTGTTGGTGCTTTTTGTAGGGTATCTAAAATCCTCAGGTCAATACCTAAAAACATTAAACTTAGCATCAAAAATATCGGCTCATCGACCACCAAATCAAACGTGAGTCTTTATAAGAGCCACCGTCAAAGTAAAACCTGCACAAAGATTTTTTTTTATCAGTGCACAAATAACGACCCAAGCCTAACATAACGGCGATCCAAGGCAAAGTAGCTCGAAAACCAAGTACCTCCAATTTTTTTCGAATGAGCGAATAACCCTCCGTTTTATTTTCGCCCTCGCCGGCTTATCCTACCGGTGGCCTCGAAAGCGCTCAACGGAGGAGGAGAATGCTGATTTCACAAAAGCGAACGGCAAACCCGATTCCGGTTGCCAGTTTATGCCATTAAATGTGAATCTTTTACATGGGCTTAAATATGGAAAACTCGTGATTTTCAGGGCAATCTGGCGCCGATGAACCCGATTCGGGCGAGTTGAGCAAAAGAGCAAAGGAATCTCGAAGTCGTCGAAGGGGGAATTCGAATGATTCGCCTTTCGAGACGGCTTCGGCTTCTCTCAGATCGGAAATGTCGTTTGAAGCTGGGGCTTCCAATCCGAATATTGAAACTAAGTAGACTCAAGGGAACGTGTAATGGGTAACTTAACCTGACCTTCTTGCCAAATTGGGGATTTCCATAGCTCCCCTCAAAACTGTGTCTATCAATGGCGTGGTGTGCTTTGCGATGTATCGACTGATCTATCATTCAAACCTACGAGAAAGAATCGATAAACACGAACCAAACACGGAGAAATTAAATTGCTGCACTCAAAAAAAGGTATGACTCTGAGACCCATAAAAAATGGCTCGGAAATCCATAATTTCTAACCAAAGTGCCTTACCGTCTACAGTATAGCTTTCTGAGTCATACTTTATCGGTCGTGAACCTATAAACCTGGCTCCACGAACTATATTTTATGGCTCCATGATCCATAATTCGGCCTGTAAGTCACTCTTCCCACACTTGTTTTTTGAGTGTGATTTAACAACTTTGTGGTTAAAAAAAGTGTCCGACATATTTCAATGTAGATTTTACAATAAAAAAATGCTAATTTAACCACCCGCATTAGCTATTTCCACTATTGTAATATGTACATTTGAAACACGTCGCACATATTTCTTAAAAATTTAATCGTTAAATAAGCAATCCATTTTAATAATATTCGATTATTTATCAGAGCCTCAAACAGGGAAATATCGATCATCGATCATTCACGCCTCGCCACTGATATCTATGAGTCGTATTCAGAGAGTTGTATTCCTGGTCCGACCCTTAAACATTTCCAATGTGATTAAACGTGTACAATGTGATTAAGGAAAGCCTTAAGAAAGCCCTCAAAATAGCACCGTAAAAGGGACACTTTTTGTAAACTTCGAGTCCAAATCAGAGCGGTAACTTCGAGGTCTATGAAATGATACACAAGTTGGCGATCGATCATCAAAATGCAGAAAATGATGAAACCACCGATTTTTTGACGGTGCTCTCAGTTTTTATTCATTATAATGGGTATACAATTTGATCTCCGGAGAATTGAAATAGTTGCTTGAATGTCGTCGCGCATTAAAACATTTAAACTCTTGCTCAAACATGGTCATTCTAATATCGATCCATTAGCTGTGCACTTTGATCTCTGAGGAATTAAAATAATGCCTTGAATGTCGTTATCAATAAAAAAGAAAATAGCAGCTGTTACTCGAACATGGTCGATCTGTTGACGATCCAATGAAAGTTCCTTCATTTCGGTGGCTATGCAATTTAACCTCCGGGGAGTTAAAATAGTTGCTCCAACGCCGTTGAGTCAAATAAGTGTTGCTGGCAATGAGGCCAAAACGATTGCTCAAAATTGGCGGCCATCCCACCAAATTTAAATGTTCAAATAATTAATGCGGGCTCCTGAACTATTTCGAATAGCAAATGCATGGAAATGAAGGGGATTTTCTATGATAGGCATGTGATTTTTGATTGGCAAAGCAGCTGGGCTGTACATTTGAACATCATGAAAGCTGTTCGAACGTGTACTCATTATTTATTATTGGTCTTTAGGTGTAGCGAGCACGTCACGGGATGATGAGCCGACTGCTCATTTTCACTCTGGTCACTGCCGCACAATGGGTTGAGTCACTCGGGAAGGTCGGTCGTGAAATTTTCAACTAAAATTGCAAATTTTGATGTATAATTCGTCACACTTTAAAATTTAAGGGGTGGTTCTAAAAGAGAATTTCACGAGGAAAACAATGACACCACTTTCGGCACCTCAAAATTTTTTATAAACGGAATTATAAGCTTTTAAAGTTTCCAAATTATGTCCGACCTGTCTGATTGACTCGATCCACTGTGCGCCGCGTGGAACTAGATGAGTGGAATTCAGTGGGGATGAAGCTTCGTTGTTGAAGCGGTACGATGTACTGCCGTTCTGAGGAAGAACGCCGTATGCGCATTCGGGAGTTGCCAAATTTCCCGTGATTAAACCTGTATTTTTTATTAAATTTATGTATATTTTCCCTTGAAATTTTCAGATATTTCAGATTAAATTGTGTACAAAATTGATTGAAAATTTGAGAAAATAATATTCACAATCTTCCCAGTATTTTTGGTTTTTATTGGAGGAAACTCGGCAACGTCTGAAGGCTCATACGGCGTTCTTCCTTAGCACGGTAGGGTAGGAAGGCAAAGTTTTCAATGGGTGTCGACAGGCGACGGGCTTTCGACTCCAGTTTAGCTTAATTTGTTGCTTAATACGCCGTCACAAAATAAACTGAACTACGTTTGTTCATTTACCCATTTGCCAGGGAGATAATCAACGTTTTGCCTCTCCTGTGAAATTATGTTTTGTGTATTGACGCTCTGTTACTTAAAACCGATCCAATCCTCCCCAAGAAATTTTCTAGATTTTTTATACGTGCGCAGCATCCTTATAAACAAAAATGGGGCCTATTGGAAAGAGTGCGTTTCGTTCCAGAGGTAAGATGGTCATTTTAAAGGTAACCCATTCTTGCGAATGGGCCTAAAGAGGTGCGCTACATGTTTTCTCTTCAAAATTGTATGAGGAAAACGAATCATGCAATGAGTAATCTGGAAAGCAACACCTGAACAATAAAATAAAATTAACGATACTGGAGAATCGCATTTCGCGTGTTGTTATTAAAATTAAAATAACATATAGGAATTTTTTTGTAAGAACATGTATGAACAACACATTTATGAATATACACTTGTTTATTTTCATGTTACTTTCTTGGATGCATTTCGGCACCGTCAGATTCCATCTTCAGCAAGAACAATTATTTACGAAACACACACTGAGAACTTTAACAAGGAACGTATCACAGTTAATTATTCAAAAATGCGTGTTCTGGGGAACATGTTCCTATATTTTATTAACATTAACAACTGTAAACAGTAAAAATACAAATGGCATATTTTGAATTATAAAATTTTCATTTGATCTGAGTTAAAAACGACTTGTCAATATCTCGTTTAAAATTTGATTTCCTAACCCGCTATGTGAACCGTTTCTTACGCAGGATTTTGAGGAGGTAACATGTTATACATTTCTAAAGTTCAGACCTTTTGGGTGCTACCTTGGAAATTTTAAAACCTTTTAGTGCGACACACAAAAAAAAAAAAAACCTAGCGGCGCGGCGCATTACTATCCGTTTTTGCGTTTCGTTGATTCATCTGTCCTCGCATGTAATCGCAGCGAGATCTTCACGATGAGCCGCGAACTCCGCAAATCTCGACCTCTGGCCTTTGATCCCTCCGCACGGCGCACTGCCCTGAAGTTTATGATGAATAATAAACGACTCCTACGAAATGCGAACGAAATTTCGCTGATGGAGTCTCGGAGCTTTAGCCGATTGTTTATGATACCCCTACTTACCATGTATGCCCGTAACTGTGTGGAGTTTGTTTATCTGATAAGCACGACCAACCCCCTCTCCCCTCCACCGCATCGCATCGCCGCTCAAGCACCAACCCTTCCGAAGCTCGAATCCTTCCGGCTATTTTAATACGCTAATTTTAGATTCAGGGTTGAACTTTCCACAACGATGGTGATTACCTGTAACCTCTCCGCCACCCCTCGACCTCCGCTCTCAATTTTATATCATCTTGATGGTTTTCCCGAATGTTCAGCGCGGTGGGGATTCGGTTGTTGTAAAATAATTGAACTGAAAACAGTCAGGAGTAGAAGGGGAAAGGGGAGGTTATAATCTTACTTAAATCCGCACCCCGCTCCCGGAAACGGAGCTTAATAGTTGATGATTACAATGAGACTGAATTTATAAAGTAGCTTGAAAAGTTCTTGGAAAAACGGTTCTCAATTTAATTTGACGACATCTGTATTCGTGATCATCTCCGCATATTCATTAGAAAAAACATCCGAGTCATGGAGTCAAATCTTATTTTCATTTTTAGCACCAAAAAAAGATTAGATCAAATACCTACTTCTTAATACTGATCATCTTCTTTTAGCGATACTGAAAGGTAAAAATTGGAACTTTTTCCCCGACTAGTAGCAAATTTCGGAGCTTTTTAGATTTTCCTGGTCTCTTTCCGGAACTTTTGAAATTTGCGAAATGTTCCGGATCTTTTGCATTTTCCGGAACTTTCTCAGAAATTTTAAAAAAATCTAAACAGAATCCCGGAACTTTTGACGGTCATTAAGTGGGATAAATTGGATGTACTTATTCTTAAAGGAAATTTTTGCATAGGGTTTGTGTGCAACATAGTTCTTTTTAGCATAAATCCGTCCAATGGAGATGTTGCATGTGTGAGGGATTTGCGATTTGACCATTGATTCTTATGTAAAAGTTCGCGAGAAACACGATGGTGCTACTTGGTTTTCTCTGAAATCATCTCCCAAGATCAAAAAAAGCTCTCAAGCTGAGGCCAAAATGGAAGGGATATCCCACGCTATCCTGAGAGTCCACCTCTACATCAAGACCAACTCTCCATGCGAAGATAGGGAGCAAGTACATTAGCAGGGTTGCCGTGTTTTCAGTTTTAGAGTCCCCAAATGAAGTGGCAGTCCTGTCAATGTATTGGCTCCCTATCTATGTATGGAGAGTTTGTTTTGATGTAGAGGTGGACTCACAGGGTAGGGTGGAATATCCCCTCCATTTTGGCCTCACTTAGAGAGCTTTTTTTGAGCTTGGGAGACGATTTCAGAGAAAACCAGTGGCACCATCGTGTTTCTCGCGAACTTTTACGTAAGAATCAATGGTCAAATCGCAAATCCCTCACAAATGCAACATTTTCATTGGAGCAATAAAGTTCCGAGTCCCGGAAATTTTGACGGACATGGAATGGGAACACCGCCTTGATCTCCGTGTCTTGTTGCACAGCTGAATTTTGGCGCGATGAATCCCAAAAACGAGTGGAACAGGGGATTTTTGGCACGCTCTCGATCGGTGTTTTTCATTTGGCGGGAATTGCCGCTTCTTGTCTAAATTTGCTGTAACCCTGCATCTTTTTACATTAAATTCCTGCGTTTTTCAAACGATTCGACAACTTCGGTTGCCGCTGACACCGCCGTTTTGACCGTCGTGCAGGTGAACTCTGGCCTCACATCTCTTATGACCCACCTTTCATCGGCGATAGCAGTTGAGTCCACACAAAAAGCGTCAAGTCGAGACATATTTCCTTCGTTTTTCCATCGGGGGATAACAACGATAGCCTCCCAACAACGTCATTCCTTACCAATACCTCTCTGCAGGCGTTGCGTTACATCGATTGGTCTACCCTTTAAACCTATGGAAAAGGATCGATAAACAGTGTGTTCGCAACAAACACCTTGATAATCGATTCTTTACCATAGCTTCGAATGAGGAAATATCGGTGATCGATCATTCACGCCTCGCCACTGGGCAGATTGCGCTGAGTTGGATGAGCGATTCATGTAATATGCAATATCATGCAATCATGTACCATTAATTACCCAATGCAAGATAGGTCCTTCTAATAATAAGTCAAATACACTGCCGTGCTAAGTGAGAACGCCGTATAAGCATTCGAATGTTGCCAAATTTCGTATTTGAAAATATTTATTTTTGAAGAAAATTGTGAATATTGTCCCTTGAGTCGTTCAGACTTTTTAGATCAAATTACGAACGTGATCCTCTAAAAAATCAGAGGAGAAATATTCAGACATTTTCCTACAAAAAGTCGTGATTTATTGACGGAAATTTGGCAACCCCTGATGGCTCATACAGTGTTCTTACTTGGCACAGCAATATATGTCCTTATGTCCTTTTTGCATGATACAATCTATTTTTTCCTCGTTTTTCGTTTCTCGTTCAATTTACTTTCTATTTCTTCTTCCGAGCGTTTTTTTCATCTAGCAGAACGAGGTCCTGGTTTGTAAGTTGTTCCTTTTTGACAGCCATTCTCTGCATCAAGTTGTTACTCATTCAAACTTGAAACTCGATCTATCGCTCTTTAAAATTTTAATTTCCAACGTGAATAAGACGTCTCCTCATGTTACATAAGGGCATGGCACCCTCGGAAGTTTCAAAACACAAAGCAACACTTCCAAGAGTATAAAAGTAAATTTGAAAAAATAATAATGGAGAATAACAGTGAAATAAAATCCCGTATACAATTATGAGTCTCACTGCGGAGGAGAGCTTTAAAATATTTGCTCTCTCATCCCATTTTCTCAAGAAACACTTTGAGCAGAAAGAGACCTTGAGTCTAATTCAGGGACTTAAATTCGACGCCTCGCTCTAACAAAGCCCCTGCTTATTATGCAGCCCCATTTACAGCTAGTGCATGGAGTTCGGCTCTGAGACACAGAGTTCGTTGCGAATTTATAATGAGCGCACGGGAGCTAGAAAGGGGAAGTTTATCCCGCGGAAAGTGTCAAAATTCTTAATCCTGCGGTGGCGCACAATGGAATCGGGTCGATCGAAGAGGTCGCACATGAAATTTCTGACCACAACTGCAAAATGTTGATGTCTCGTTCGTCACATTTTTAATTGTAAGAGCACTGAAAAAAAATTCCCGGCGTTTTTACCACGGTCCATTGGTACCTTTACCATCTCACTTTTTTACCAATTATTGGTAATTTTACCAAGACAGGCTAGTAAGCTTACCTAAAAACCGGTATTTTTACTGTTTTTTCAGGTAAGAATACCACTTTTATTGTTAATGAATTCCTGGTAACTTTCCCATTTTATCTTGGTAATACTACCACAGTCGATAAAAAATATTGGCGTTTTTACCAAGGTCCAGTAAAATTACCGGGAAAGTTCAATAATTTTACCGAGATTTCTCAGTAAAATCACCAATTCCATAAATGGTAATTTTACCAAAAAAAGCGGATCAAACAAAACCCTGAATTCTTGGTAATTTTACCCTTTTCTTGGTAAATACACCGAGATTTTTTTTCAGTGAGGTGCATCTAGATAAAAATTTCACGAGAGAACCAATGGAACCACGTTTAAAACCTCAAAGTTTCGCATAAACGGAGTTGTAAGCTTTTAAAGTTTCCAAGTTTTGTCCAACTTCTCCTAGTGGCTCGATCCACTGTGTGGCGGTGTGCTCAGCCACATTTTGAGGGAGAGACAGCTCGCTTCCCGAAACGAATCTCAGGTTTCGCTCCGATGCAAGAACTTCGTTTAAAAACAACCAAGTGCGTTGTCGCGGTCCATTGTTGGATCGTCGCGAAAGTTAAGACCGCATCCGTGGCTGTTTATTTAACTCTAACGCCGCACAGTGGAACAAGTCAATGAGAGAGGTCGGACATGCCTTTTTTTTACTAAAACTGCAAATTTTGATATTTAATTCGTCACATTTTAAATTTTAAGAGGTGTTTCCGAAAGAAAATTTCACGAGGAAACCAATGGAACCACTTTCAAAACCTCAAAGTTTTGTATGAACGGAGTTATAAGCTTTTAAAGTTTCCAAATTTTGTCCAACTTCTCCCGTTGACTCGTTCCACTAAGCGTCTCTTCTGCCGTTCTAAGGAAGAACGCCGTATGAACATCTGAGAGTTGCCAAATTTTCTCCAATAAAATGTTTATCTTTTAGAAAAGCTGCGATTATTGTCATGGGAACGGAGTTCCCCATGATATTAGAATCGTTCCGTTGCTTTCGCTATGGGATTCCCTATACCTCTGCGACCTTGAGCGTTTCGCCCAGTCTCCGATTTTTGGTTGATTTTCCGATGTATCAAAAACCGTTGTATTTTTTAGCCAATCATGTCTCTACGTCAAGTTGTGTTGATTGCTAAAATTCGCTTTCAGCGAGTTTTTTTCCACCTTGAGATGTCGTGTCTGACTGGTAAATCTGCGCAGAACCACGAAGTTCCGTTTTTAGGCAAATTCTTTTTTTTGGGAGGTTCTGATTGGTTATTTTTCGCCATCAGTTTTCTGTTCGTTGGTGCAAAAGATCGCCTACCTCGGTGTTCTTGAGAAGCCGCCATTATCCCACCTCAAATTTGAAAAATAGAAGTAAAGAAATAATAACCATCGTACAAGGTGGAAAATTGTTCTGGAGGACTCGTTACGGATAAAGAAGTCAAAATCAGAGCTCGATTGATTGATTTAATTCATGGATACGCAAATATTGCCTTAGCTCAACTGCCGCGATCGGAATGCGTGCTGGCATGAACCTCGAGACGCATTAAAACAGTGCGAACCATGGCTCCTACAGCAAAACAGCAATGCGCTTCATATCATCCCAAAAGCAGTCAAGGTCTCTTGTGATAAGTCCCGCCCATTGCCCGAGTCTTTTGTATGCTATTTTTACTCTCGCCCACGTGGATCCATTATAGCCTAGTTGACTAAACCGCCTCGTATTTTTGATTCGGTGCGGGCACCCGGCGATCGGGAGTTCGATACCCGACGATGGGAACTACTTTTTAATGGTTGTATTGAATGTTTTAGACTAATCATCAAAAAATAATTAATAGTAGATGATAAATGTACGAACATTTTCTCGTGAGTTAATATGTTAAACAAAAATACTGGAATATACCTCCTTCATATAATCAGCCACATGTTCCCCCAAATTAATGACGTTATTTTCTTTTTTCAATAAAGTTAATTTGCATTCAACGTTCGTAAGTTAAGCAAAAAGTACCTATTGATACAAATAGAAAGACATGAAAATAGTATGTCTGACATTTCAGTTTTTTTTTTTTTTTTATTTATTTTTTGTTTTTTTGTTTTTTCAATAAAACAAATTGACTGGGACTAGAATCATCGTATCTCTGAAGACAAAAGCTAAGTTTTTTGATACAGAAATACTAATATATTCATCCTTTATATAATCAGGGAGATGTTGACCCAAATATTGATGTATATTTTCTCTGTTCGCCCAAATTAATGATGGTATTTTCTTTTTTCAATAAAATTAATTTACATTCCACGTTCTTAAAGCAATATTTTCTCCAAAATTCAGCAAAAAATAACAATTTATACCTACGCAAAAAGTAAATAAATAAATAAAGCAATGACATGAAAGTAGTATAGGTAGTACACATCTAACATTTCGGTTACATCTATTTGAATGAAAAAAATGGCAACTTAGGAAGCACATAGGTCACTTATCGACGGTGAAACTACCAAACCACGTATCTCGGTTTGCGACGTCGCAGACTTCCTGTCATACTTTATTTTTTAAATGAAAAGCTACTTAACGTCCAGTCTTGAAAATTTCCGTGATTTTTCCTCTTCGTGCGGAGAAAATTCTGTGAAAATTTCAAGGAATGATATTGATTTGGTCTACTTCAAAAAAATAAAATGTGAGCGGAGATTTTTAAACACCGCAAACGAGATACGTGGTTTGGTAGTTTCACCGTCGTTATGATGCGTATTCGGGCATATGCGTAGAGTAAAAATATCATACTTTACGCCGAAAAAACGAAACTGAAAGTTAAATGCGTTAACTTCCAAAAACCATACATAATCCAACGAAAATAAATAATTGGTAAATAACAGCTTTCTTGTATGCAAAGAAAAAAAATTAAAAATGTTAAAAAAGAGATGTCGACACAAAATTACATAGCCCCTTCAATTCTGAAGATACTACAAACGAACTGTACCTTAAAATTTTCATATCCCAGAAGCAAAAGTTCCCATGACGAATATTGCTATCGCTAGCGATTGCAAAAACCAACTTGTTTTTCCTTAAAATTTTCAGAAAATTAAGGTAAAATTGCGAACAAAATTTCATGAAAAATTGGAAGAAAAATATTGACAAATTTTCCCAAGAAATCCTGATTTATCAGAGTAAATTTGGCAACGTCGGAAGGTTCATACGGCGTTCTTCCTTATCACGGCAGTCTTCGAGCCATGAGAAATGCTGTGGTTACGGAAGAATTTGAGCCGATAGGACGACTATGAATACTTACAGTAATCACTTGAATTTCTTGAGGAAACTTTGCGCATCTGGTCAGAGACAAAATATTTCAGAGAACTCACATAACAATCCAAGTTTAATTCAATAGGGTGAAGCAAAGCGCAAGTTTAGGTTAGCCGAGTCGAAATCATCCAACTCAGTGGCGTGGCGTGTTTTGCGTTTAATCGATTGATCTACCATTTAAACCTATGGAAAAGGATCAATAAACAGGGTGTTTGTAACGGAAACCTTAATAATCGATTCTTCACCGCAGTTTCAAATGGGGAAATATCGATAATCGATCATTCATGCCTCGCCACTGATCCAACCCTTTATTTCCGAGAGCATGTCATCATATAATGTAATTTGATTGTTCTGAAACGAACTGACATCATGGGAAAAAGTCCGCGTTTTGTATGAGATCAAAATCGTTCTTAAAATCATAGAAACGAGTCCTGAAACCTTTCATGTAAATGAGCCACTCTGATAACCGAAACGCACCATGTCTCATAAAGTTTAAACCGAGAAAAATAGGTTTGTTGAAATGTACTGACGGAATTCAACGAATTATTTCAAGTTCAAAATATTTCTCTCGAATTCGAATTTTTGATGGAAGTTTACGATTAACTAAATTCAACACTGATCGTACGTGACTCGGTACGTTTCTGTTTAACTCTGTTCAAACGTTCTCAAAATATCGACAAATTATCAAACGAGAGAACTTTCAGTGTAAACAATTAATTTGTCCGACGAAAGGAGGCCACACGTCATTTTAGGGCCACCACTAGAAATATGACTATTGGGTGCATTATACAAGCTGATTCGCAATATAGGAGGCGATTCAAATTTCTCGGGTGCGCTAAGGGAGTCTCAAGACATTACTTAGAGGGCCTCCTGAGACGGACAAAAAACTTTACTGCAATGCACGCAAAAAACACTCATGGTGTTTTTTTGCACACCGCCCTTTTCCCATAAAAACTCGAGAAAAAATTTACTTTGATGAGTTAGAAATAGGTCGGAGTCGGAATGATAAAACTGCTATCCAATCCAGTAGATGACACTTCGAAAAGCAATTCTACTGTGCGAGTCTCCTTGTCATTTCGCATTTGAAAGCAGCCAGAACTTTATTGAAAGAATTATTCTCTTAATCAATAATCTGATGTAGTTCAATGTGCTCCGAAAAAAATAAAATAAAAACATGAAAAGGAAACCACTCCGATGAAATCTAGAATGTTCACGGTTGCTGTTGTTTGATTATTTCAGCGGCATCACTGGTATGTTTTTTGCGATGTCAATGAAGAGTGCTTCTTGTCAGTCAATGGGGCACCAGGCAAGGTGCGAACTAGTGAAAGCGCTCTGTTGCATATTTTCCCTTCGAAACTGTTTGTAAAAAATGGTGCATACGACTTGAATTTTAGACATCAACTCCTAAATACGGTATCGGTATTTGGACCGAGTTCATCAGAAAGGAACTAGCCCACATTAATTTGCAACTGAGAAAAAAAGAAGTTTTATTAAGTTTTGAAGTTTTATTCCTGCACGAGGCTCAATGTAGAAAATAAACTTTAACTCCTCTTTCCACAAGCCAATTTCTAATTTCCGACTTTCAGATTTTGACAGGAGAAAATAAACGACTAGTGAAATTCAAAAACATTCTTGACTCGATTTTTTCGAAAATATGGGTTGGTTTCCTTCTGATAAACTCGGTTCATTTCTAATTGACACTACTGAAAAGTCAAAAATGCAAGCGATGGCACTTGTAAGGCATGAGTTTCATTTGATCTGTGGTTAGTGTGCTTTTGAATAGTTCTTTTGGGAGTTGATCACTGAACTTTTGTTGTGAGAATCTCTACTTGGGTAAAATTTAAAAGAGAAAACTTACAACATAGTGTTTCGATGTACAGATTAGATTTCATCTCTTTTTTGCTCTACGAAAATCAACAAATAAAATAATCAATTCGAAATTATAAATACATTGTGAATTGGAATATCAAAAATAGAAAAAGAAAGAAAAACGGAGACTTGACACATCCTAAGGCAAGGCTTTTTGTCAGATTGCATCTACCAATTGAATATAAAAGGGGAAAAAGTGACTAAAGATAAAGTCATAATGTGGATAGAATAGATCTTATTGGAAAAAAATTATAATGGTAAAAAAGTAATATCCTGACAACAGGAATATAGTAACAATAGTGTTGCGATGGATTGCACTTTTTTTTGCCAATGTTTTCCGAATGTGAGAGGCATCTCTTTTCGCCGAATCTAAATTTTTATGAGAAGGATTTTCATTACGTTTCACCGAAAAGCTCATAAAAGGCATGCATGACGAACGGTGATTACTGTTGCCGTTGTTGCTTCTTTTTCCCCGTTTTTTATTTTAATTGTGCGTCGGCTCTCTTCTCACGTTGAAGTGCGGTATAAAATGGCCTACGTCTGACGTTTCACGTCATGGAGACACGTGACGTTGGTGCTCGTTGAAATCC
The DNA here is from genome assembly GCF_001854935.1 of Bemisia tabaci. Classification (NCBI taxonomy): domain Eukaryota; kingdom Metazoa; phylum Arthropoda; class Insecta; order Hemiptera; family Aleyrodidae; genus Bemisia; species Bemisia tabaci. Next base: position 1,033,320 of record NW_017550575.1, on the reverse strand, counting down.
TCGGTACATTTCCTCCTTCCTCGACGAATTTTCGCGATTATATATTAGTGCCTAGTGCAGCGTCTGACATGATCTCGCGATGGTCGCGAACGGAGTTCTATCTTCATTTTTAGTGCTTGGGGTCCTATTTCTGATGGTGAGTACTCTCTAACTATACATAGACAGTCCAAGATTTCTAGAATTTCTTAATTTTTCAATTACTCACTTTTTCCAGACTTTTTTTGCTTTTCCATGACTCCAAAATTTCCGGAACACCTGACTTTTCTCTGACATTCTCTGACCTTCCAGCATAACCTCTTTTTAAATCCAACGAACTTCACCTCTAGAATGGCCGCCAGATAGCAAACCTGCGTAACGCACATGGGACGGTTTTTGAGGGCAGGAGGGGGGTAGGAGCTCAAGTATAGCTAACCTCAAGCTCCATTTCTGCTGCGTCTTGCACATAAGGATTACGTGCGTGAAAATTTCAACCTTTGTAAACTTTAATTATTTTGAGGTTTGCTTTCAAAGTTCCTATTTTTTGAGTAAAGAAAACCTTTTGAGGTGCGATTATTATGCCATATGCCATATTTTTATTGCTATCACTTTATTCCACTAAATTGGGGCAAAAGGTGGGCAGTGTTTTACATAGGTTTAGATGGCAGCCTGCTGTGTGAGCCCAAGTACACCTAACCTATATCAACTTCAAAACGTTACGGGTCTCTGACACTGGTCAGACATTCTAGAGGTGTAGTTCGTTGTTTAAATCTTAATCATTCTCATTTTTTTGCTGACAATTGGTAATCTTGGAGCGAAATTTCCATATCTAAAGATTCGTTTTGTGGAAGAAGCTCCCTGAATATGTTTGCGCTCTCGCAAATGGCATCAACGGGTCGATTGTTGAATTATTATCAAATTAGTTTGATCGATAACTCCCTATCCTCACAATTCTATAAATCGATGAAGGTCATTCGATAACGATTCAAAAATGTGAGTAGCCGATACGCTACTCACGAAATTCTTTGACTTTTTATCATGAAATACCTGACTTTTTCAGGTTAACATCATCTCCCTCACTTACGAGTTTTTTTTGACAACAAAATCGGTTCCTAGGAATGAATGGAGAATAATAATTTGAAATTATGATTCTCTTTTTGGTGTGGCGGGGGAGGGGAGTGGGCAAACTACGGTTGAGATATTTCTTCAAACTTTTTGGATGTTTCGCCGATTTTATCAAAAAATTATCCGCTAAAAAATATTATAAAAGCGCCACATTTCTTACCTTGATAGGAGGCCCCTAAAATAACACTCAGAAGTTGCAAATTTATCATAAAATGGTCTGTTTTTATTATCACCAGGCCCGTTTTCAAAATCAGTATCGCAATTTTTCCTCTCTATCTCTAGACGGATACATATTGAATTTTATTTAAGCTCGTGAACGTTAGTATTTTACCAGAATTTCATGTGCCAAAGGTATTTTTTTAAAAATGGTTAAGTTTTTTTTCCTTCATCTCAATAAGAAATCGAATATGTCCAAAATACATGATTTTTGTAAAAAGGGAAAATTATCATATGCCTATTCAAACATTCAAGAATTTCCTCATACAGATGATAAGGGAAGCAATTTTAGCCCTTTTAAAACAAAAATATGGTCCTCAGCACACTCTGAACGCAAAAAAATATTATTAAAACCTTAAACTTTATGGATTTTCAATTTGTGGGGCATGTAAGTCAACCAGCTTCACACAAACACTGTGCGATATTTGACCACCCTTGGTTGCTCAAATTCTAATATTCTATAAAATACCAACGACACATGAAGCTTGCATATGACAAGTTCTTTAGCCAAAATGTAACGTGTTTTTGATTCGAAGTAGGTAAAACAGTATTTTGTAAAGTTTTTCGGGAAAACTTTATCTTTTTTTTGGGAATGACACCCTGTTTTGAAAGGCATACTTCATTCAACCTCCGACTTTAAAAACATGCGACAACTGTACCTCTGCATTTTAAATGTGTAAACATACAAAAAAGAAGCCATCGTGAACGGTATTGAACTTTACGTGATAAAAGCACAGCTGCACATCCCACATTTTTACCGATTGCGGATTAAAATTCCAGCTCCAGTATTCGCACAAGAATCAAAAGCTGGTACTAGACTAGCATGCCTTTTTCTTGGTGCTCTTTTTTCCTTTTTCTGTCTATTTTACATGAAATTTCTAAGTCTCACGCGATACGCGATTCTGGGAACGCTGTATAAATATTCGCGTTATAGCCATCAAGCAGCGTTGCGAAAGCAAGTTCATGAAGATACATTGAGGTACTTTCCAAGGATAATTTCTTGAAATTTCTGACTCATTACTATCGATTAAACTTCTCGACTTTAAATTAAGTGCAACTTATGTTAACAAAACTAATCAGCTTTATATGAGATAAAACTTCAGCTAGTGATGTAATTTCTTCATGAGGAACTTCTTAATTAACGAGCAGTAATATAAGTAACCGAATGATTTCTTCACGTAATTCCGGTTTTTTGACACATGAGAACGATATAAAAACGTCAAATAAGACCTCGTTTGTAACATTTATTGTCATGTTTGATGTTTTGCAACATCATTTTAAATGCCCAGAATTCAAACTCCGAACGAGGAAGAAAAAATAAATTAGTAGACGAAAATGCGTTGACTGTAGGGGTAAATAGGTCCATCGACCCCTACACTTGACATATTGTTACCTCCTTGAGGGTTTCTCTGCATGCGTGTGGAATTGTAACGTCCTAACAATTTGAGAGACCTACAGGAACGTCGAATTTGATGCTGAATGGACCGCGATAAGCAGAAAGGAACCAAGCCTTATCAGCTAATGTATGTATGAGCCGCTTTTACGGCGCGCTAGGGCGCTCTGCGACGCCTATTCTCCACAGGAATCTGTCATGGTAGAGATCCTCTGGAAGCTGGCATCTCTCCATCTCTTCATGGATGCCCTCTACCCACCGTTTGGCTGGACGCCCTCTCCGTCGCCTACCTGGGGGGACCCACTCCAACACCTTCTTCGGCAACCTGGTATCAGCCATTCTCTGCACATGCCCATACCATACCAATTGCTTGGTCATGATATCGTGCACAATCGTCCCCTCAACGCCCATTATCTCTCGGACACGTTCATTCCTGACACGTTCTCTCCTCGAGATTCCAGCCGATCTTCGCCAGAAATCCATCTCGGTCGCCTTGAGCATTTCTTGGGTCCGCTTCTTCAACTGCCACACTTCACTGCCATAGGTGATAATAGGCTTGACAACCGAGTTATAAATCCTCTTCTTGTTGTCTTTGGAAATCCTTTGGTCCCAAAGGATCCCATTAAGCATGGCGATGGCTTTCCTTCCTAGAAGATTACGGTCCCGAATGGCCTGATCCAGCTTCCCATCCGAAGTCAGGTTCACCCCCAGGTACTTGTATTGTTCGCAACTTTCTATATGTTGACCATCCTCCAGGACTATGCTTTGCTGAGCGCCTCCGACTGACATCTTTTTTGTCTTACGGACACTAACCTCGAGGCCCCATTTGCGGTACTCCTCCACCAACTTCCGGGTCATATACTCCGCGTCATCGTGATCTTGACTTATGACTACCTGGTCGTCAGCAAAGCATAGCGTGAACAGTGTTTCTTGGTCATTTAGAGGGACGCCCATGCCGGCACACTTTCTTTTCCATTCCTTCAGAACGTGCTCTAGATATATCTTAAACAGCGTCGGTGACAGACAACATCCCTGCTTAAGCCCCTTGGTGACAAAAAAACCGTCTGAAAGCCTTCCTTGGCACTTAATTCTAGCAAAAGCCCCCCGATAAAACTGCTTGACTGCCCCAATAAGTCCTTTACTAAAACCAGTTTCTTCTAGGACTTCCCAGAGTTTCACAAGAGGAATACTATCATAAGCCTTTTCAATATCCAAAAACACTAAATGAAGCTCCTGGCCAACAATTCTCTTCTTTTCGGTTAACTGGGTAACACAGAACAGATGATCAGCGGTAGACCGACCAGCCCTAAAACCTGCTTGCTCCTCCGCCTCGAACGGGGTCCACTCCTCTTCGATCTTCGCTTTCAGCACTTTTCCATAAATTTTACTTATCGTTCCTGTCACCGCTAACCCTCTGTAGTTCCCACAGTCATCCTTCCTTCCTTTTTTATGCGACGCTGTTATCCAGGCCTCTTTCCATTCTTTCGGGATGTCATCACCGTCAATGCACTTCTGCAGCAAATCCCTGAGATGGTTAACCAACTTGCCAGTCCCACATTTAATTAACTCGGCTGGAATGTTTCCTGGCCCAGGAGCTCTTCCATTCATCAATTCCCTGATTGCTTTGACCACCTCCTCAACTCGAATTTCCATTGAGTGATCCTCGACTATATTTTCAGCATTCCCCGTTTGAAACTCTGGTCGTCCTTCCGTCAATAATTTATTAAAATGTTCGTCAAGCTGTGAGATTGTTATCGGAGATATAATGTCCCGTTTCATGTCCCTTCTTAGGCCTTTGATCAGCTTCCAGCTCTCAGCACTCTTCCTTCCCCCCAGGTATGTGTCAATCCTTGAGCAGTTGGTCTCCCAAGACTCGTTTTTCTTCCTGGTGATTAAAAGACGAACCCTCGCCTGGGCTTTCCTATACGCGCCGCGGGTGTCTGCAGTCCTAGAAGCCAGATAATCATGGTACTTCTTACGCTTTTCTTCAATTACCTCCTCTACCTCTTTGTCCCACCAGTAGGGTTTCTGTACATCCTTGCTCTCATTACACATACCCAGGGCTTCCTTCGCAGCTGAATGTATGCAACTTTTGATGAACTGGTACAACTCTTCTGCAGTATCGAAAGTTTCTACTCCCAGTTTCTCATCCAGCCGCTTCCTGTAGAGCGCTTTCACGCTTTCATGCTGTAAGCTATCGATGTTGTAGTGCACTTGTTCGATCTTCGTTCCTTGTGGCTGGCACTTCTGATGTTGCAAGGTATTCCTCTGCAGCCCATACTTAACCGGAAATGCAATCTCCGCCTTGAGAAAATGGTGATCACTACCACAGGAGAACCCCCGGCAAACTCTTACTTGTTGAACCTTCATGGTACTCGTTTGCCTGGTGACCGCGTAGTCGATGATTGACTTCAGCCCCCGAGTTTGCTGAACCCACGTGTACTTATGGATATCTCGATGTTGGTAGAATCCGTTCAGTATTTTCAACTCGTTTTGTTCACACATATCAATAATGCGTGCACCGTTGTCATTCATCGCCTCTTCACCGAAAGGTCCAACAACTTTAGAACCATTCCTTCGTCCGGTTCTACCATTCAAATCTCCCATGATAATGACCTCCCTTGTCCTTCCAACCCTCAGAACCTCGTCGTTGAGTTGCTCAAAGAACTGATCCTTTAGATTGACGGGAGCATCATCATTCACACCATATACTCCTAACAGGGCCACCTTGTGACCATGCAGTGTAAGATGCATTCTGATGATCCGCTGGTCTACTGCTTCCCAAGTAGTTATAGACGGACGCAAACTTTTCCGGATAAGTATGGCGACTCCTTGCTGTGCGCGTTGATCTTTACTGACACCACTATAGAACAGATCATAACATCCTAAGTTTTCTGATCCTGTGCCTTTCTTTTTCGTTTCTGTTAACACGGCGACATCTACATTATACTTTTTTACCTCCGATACAACCTCTGTCAATTTATTAGAAATGCCCTGTACATTCCATGTCCCAAAAACCATTGTCCTTTTCCGTAGTTTGTGTCGCAAAATCCGTTTTTTTCCATTATCACCGAGGCTATCTTTATTAGGCTTTTTAACATTAAGTTTTTTTCCGGGTATCGGGGAGTTAGCCCGATGCCCCAACCCCCAACCTGGAGGACCAGGGTTTGATTTTGGAGTACCGTCTCCTAGACAGGCTGCTTTCACCACAGCTATGAGCCCTGTCTGCCCCTCTGATGAGTGGTTCATACGCCATGAAGCCGGTGACCATCTTCACCCCCCTTTAAGGCAGGGGCTACCAGCTGGGGTCCGCAGGCTTGCTAAACCTGTGACAGTACTGAGTACAGTCCCCCATACGGTACTTATCAGCTAATGCCAAATTGAATTGGGCACTTTAACTTTTTACATGAAAACGGTTGTGCGGAGTTTTGTGCAAATTTCAGTGAATTTTCTACACGGTACAAAGCACATTCCTTAGATTTTTCAAAGGAATCCGCACAAACGCCCTTTGAAAAAATTAAGGAATTTGCTTTGTACTGTGCAGAAAATTCACTGAAATTTGCACAAAACTCCGCACAACCGTTTTCATGTAAAAAATTAAAGTGCCCACATAAAAGTAATAACTAATGTTGCTTGGTTCCTTTCTGCCAAACGCGGTCCAAATGTAACATTTTTTTCACTGCCTTCATGATTGATTTACCTGAAGAGTTATTTTTTAACCGGAAATTTCAGGAGGTATCCATAGGGAATCCACTGACCCTATTGGGTCCCCATCAGAATTCCATGGATCCCATTGCGTCCCCATACAGGTTCCTATCGGATGCCATGAACCAACTGTTGGTCCCCATTGGGATTTCGTGTATCCCATTGGGCGCCCATAGAAACCTGATGGGTCCCTATTAGAATCGAATGAGTTCCTATAGGACCGCGTCAGGGTGTCTACGAGAAAAGTTTGGCCAAATATCAGTACCTTTACAGTACTTTTCCAGTGCATTCCCGAAAATTCAGCACCTCTCCGACAGAAAAACTCAGTACTTTTTCAGTACCTCCAATCAACGAAATTTTAAACATTCCAAAAAGAATTTCTCGCTCAAATTGCGACAAAAATGACGAAAAAATAAACAAATCCGGACCTTTTTGCGGAATTTCTGCATTTTTCAGTACTTCTGGACCGTCCTTAAAAAATCAATGCCATTTCCGGACTTGCAGACACCCTGACCATGAACCCCCTATTGGTCCCCATTGGGATTTTGTGAATCCCAATGGGCACCCATAGGCACCTGATGGGTTCCCATTGGAATCTGATGGGTTCCTACAGGACCGTTTTACCAGGGGATGGACTTTCCCCTTTAATGCTTCTTGTTTTTTTCGCTTTTCTCGAAAGGTTCTCACGGGGGTCGTGGCTCCCGGCGGGAAGAACGGACAGGCGGACAGGCCGTCATCGAGCTCATCGCGAGGATGGTCCAACGTCGGCGTCTCGACGGACGAAGAACGGAAATCCCCTGTCAGCTGTTTCGCGGGTCTCTTCGTCCAGAAGAAGAGCCCGAACGAGTCGACAAGCCACAACGGGAACGGTTCCTCGAGTCACAACAGGAACGGCTCGAACGGCAAGAGCAAAAAGAACGGCCGGAAACTCAGCTTCAGTAACTCCAAGAAGAAGTTCGAGAGCACATACAGTGGCGGCGATATTTTGAACCCGTCTTCGCCGAACAGCATGCCCTCTCATCGAGACCCCTACACTGGCCTCCTCAAAGACTGAACGTCCCCGTCCGATCCAATTTTTATATTTCCCTAGTATTCCGAGACGTAAATAAATTTTCAGTCGGATCATAATCTTGCAAATCATTTCTCAATGGCACTGATGGCAAAGTCACTGGAAAAAAAAAATTCTTGAGATCATTGGCGGATCCAGCAAATTGGCAACATTGTTTTTCTCAATTTAAACCTATGGAAATGTATCGATTCTTGGACGGGCCAGGTGCTCCGACAAGAATCGATTATTTAAGATACATAGGTTTAAATGGAGGGAATCCGGCGTTGCCAAGTTGCTGGATCCGCCTCTGCTTGAGATATTATTTTGACTAAAAGCGGCGCACAGTGGAGCGAGTCAATAGGAGAGGTCGAACAAAATTTGGAAGCTTTAAAAGCTCCTGAAAGCTTTTTGTATGAACGGAATTCTGTTCATACAAAATTTTGAGGTTGTAAAGGTGGTTTCATTTGTTTCCTCGTAAAATTTTCTGCTATGAACACCCCTTGAAAAATGTGAAGAAATGAGCATCAAAATTTTCAGTTTTGGTCAAAAAGTTTATGTCTGACCTCTGTAATTCACTAAATCCACTGTACGGCATTTCTTGTCGACAATTTTTTTTTTTTTTTTTTTTTTTTTTTTTTTTTTTTTTTTTTTTTTTTTTTTTTTTTTTTTTAGTTCAAGAGACCTTTTTTGTTATCGCTTTTTTAACTTAACTTGCATTAGTCCCAAAAAAAGTGTTTGGCGCCAGCTAGAGATACGGTTTCGCGTCAGTCCAAAATGGGACTGGATCAACCCAGTAGTGAATAATCTTGAAATTTGGCAACACTGTTCCTCGATTTAAATGCATGTGAAACGATCGATATTAGGTGAAGCAGCGTGCCTCAACCGTCGTTGGATCAACCTAACCTCTGGCTGTACCTTCACACTTCTGGCCAGTGGCAAAATCAGCCAGAAATATAGTTGAAATAATCATATTTTTTCCTAGATACACTCCTTTGCCCTCATGCACTAAGGGCCTTGAACATAGTCGTTCCTTATACAGCTCCGTTCCGTAGGAGCCTCTTTGCGGTTTGCATGGTTCTAAAGGGAGTTTTAAGGAAATTACATAGCATCATAAAAAGGACAATTGGATGGCATTTAGCAAAAAGGAACCAGCGCGATTACTGTGTTTTTCAACATTGTGCAACTTTCTCTCTCTTTTCAAAATACTCAATAAAAATAAACTGGATTAAAATTTACACAATAATTTTCCATTAAAACCGTTGATTTTTTGGTGGGAAGCAAAAAATATTTGCTATTCTGGAAGATTTTTTTTTTGATAATCATGAAAAGGCAACATTTTTACATCACTGTAATCGTGTTGGTTCCTTTTTGCTAGTTGCGATCCAATTCTAACTAATCTCTTGTAGAATGCAACAAAATCAGTTCGGAAAAAAATTTGGTATCTTTTCAAAGATTTTCTAAACATCTATTTGTAAATGCTTCGATAAAGCATCAAATCATCAACTATCAACACATGCATACTTTTTCGAGTAGCCCATTAAGATGTATTGCATTTTTTTCGCTTGTATTTTTCGGATTTATGAGACGTCCGATTTCGCAAAATCTGAATTTTTTTGTGAGACGGTTTTCTTATATTTTACAGAAAATCTTGATACAATGCATGACGAACTAAGTTTTCTTTTTTTTAAAGAAAAAAAAACTTCAATTTTCAACCTTTTCAACTTTTTTCAAACTTTTTTGACCTTCAATCAAATGGTCCGTCGGCTCTTTTCTCACGTATAAGTAGTAAAAAATGCCCCGCGTTAAACGTTGCATGTCAACGGGACTCATGACGTTAGTACTCGTTCGATTCCTCGGCAGAATTCCTCTTTTTTTGACGAATTTTCGCGATTGAGCTCCAGTCCAACTAGTGAGTTGCTCTCGCAATGGCTACGAGTGGTGTTCTACCTTCTGTTTTAGTGCTTGGGGTCCTCTTTTGCACGGTGAGTATCCATTAAATATGTATGCAATCCCAATCGATTGTATTCGATACTGGTTCGATGTATCGTTTGGTTCAAAACAATAAAACATAACCTCAACCAAGATTTTAGGAATTAAGTTGGAAAAGCTGAAAATGAGAAAATTCTCAACAATTTCACTTTTTATTGCCATATTGTACTCATTAAAATCAAAAATCTATCACAGAAAAACTCGTTCCCTCAGATTTCTTGATTGACTTTTGAGGCTATGTTTACATGCTGAACCAATCGATTTCGATACAATTTCATCTGTTTGATGTATAGAATACGATCCATAAAATCGTTTCCTCGGATCGTACAGAAAATGGGGGAGGGAGGGCTTCAAGAGGGAGGGAGGCATACTCCGATTAAGATATTTTTGTTGTTAACCAGCAGATTTTTTAGGGAAGTCTCTACTTGAAAAGATGGTAAAATCGCCTTTTTATAACCCTGATGAGAAGTCTTCCAAGAACCACATAGAAGTTCAAAGTTCTGCTTATCATACCAAAGGCCTGATTTTGGTATCATCAGGCCCGTCCTACGAGTAGAGATCATTTTTTTTGCATTTTTTTCAATGTCATGAGGGATGCACCCCGAATTGTATACGAGCGCAACACCTTCGGTGTCTTTTACATTGGCCATAATTTTATTTGTTAAAGGGTATGTTTCAATATGGTTTCGTTTTTATTTCAACTACAATTCAAGAACAATTTCTTGAAAATCACATAGAAGGCAAGTCTGGTCATTTTCAAACAAATGTGAAGTTCTCAGATCGCTATGAACTCGAGCAAATTGTACGTCACGTCTAAAATTTTACAAAATTTCAATTTGAGGAGAGTGGTTCCAATTGGCTTCAAAAAGACTTTAAAAATCTTAGTTTCATCAGGAATTTTCACCAAAGAGAAGAGTACGCAAAAAAAGAAGGCGGATTGGTGTCACAAGTGGTTACAATGCGATTATTAGAACACGGCAAAAATTTGCGTCATTTCATGTACACCCGACACTTTATGCTCAAATCCTGATATCCTGTAAAACTCAAATAACCTGAAAAAGCTCGAGCAAAAAAAGTTGTTTAGCCAAAATGTAACGAGTACTGGGTTCGGGAAGAACTAGGATTTTATTCAGTTTCTCGGAACTTCTTCAGCAATTATTTAACACCGAAAAAAAAGGATGTTTGTGTGCGACAACTCACGAAACGCTGAATTAACCGCCACAGCAATTAGTCTTATATCTTAAAATTGCCGAAGTAACTGCTGTAACGGTTAATTCAACGTTTTGTGAGTTGTCGCACACTTTTTCACTTCTAAAATGTAAAATCAGCATCCTTTTTTTTCGGTGAATTGATAAAATCACCTTGTTTTGAGTGACGTATGTTCACAAAGTTTCGACTTTGAAAACATTTGATGACAAAGCCTCTTCATTTTGTCAATGGGTATGATTAATTGGATAGAGCCATACCGTGATCCATATCGACTTTTACGTGATAGAACACAGCTGCTTGTATCGCATTCGTCAAAATCGCGGGTCAATCAAAAGCTGGTGCTGAACTCGCACGCCCTATTCTTCATTCTATTTTTTCTTCCTTTTTTTACAAACAATATCTGAGGCACACGCGATTTTTTCTGGGAACATTGCATGGAAATTCCCGCCAGCAGCCGCACAGCCAGACTGGAGCGTGCATACGAAAGCAAGTTCATGAAGATAAGATACACCCAACTCCTTTCAGAGGCAAATTTCTTGAAACCCCTGTCTGGCATACTATCCATGAAATTAAATAAATTAAAATTTAGTGTACCGAAAGGTAACAATTTATTCTTACTGCTACTCACTAAAGGATATCACTGAAAAAAAAAATGTGTGCTCAAACATGATGATTCTTGACTTTGCCGCCGAGAATTTTATTTGTATTGATTTAAGGAAAACAATGCTTAGGTTAAGCAAGACAGGTAATTTATATTGAGCAACGAAGTTCTTGTTGTAAGAACAAATACTTCTCGGAGGCAAATTTAAGATTCTTTTTTTTTTTTTTTTTTTTTCCAGTGATATCATGGTGATATTTCAATGCGCTGGCCGCTTGCAAGTCCCAATCTCAACAGGGAACAGGGGCGGATCCAGCAATTTGGCAACAACGGATCCCCTCCATTTAAACCTATGTTAAATAATCGATTCTTGGAGGGGCCAAGTGCCCCTCCAAGAATCGATACATATCCATAGGTTTAAATGGAGAAAAACGATGTTGCCAGTTTGCTGGATCCGCGAATCTCTCTGAGTGACATCGTGGTAAACAGGAGTATATTCGTTCAGCAGACAATTATTTTCATTCCCAGATGCATCAGTAATGTACGATTTAACAAAAAATTTGGTTGATCAACCAAGTCCCTTTGATTTCTTGGGCCGAAAATTAGTAACTCAATCAAGTTCTCAAAGGAACTAAAAACCCATACTTTTACTGTGTATGAATACAGCTCTCAGAATTCTTTCGTTTAAAATATATCTTCAGCTTTAGCTTAGTGCATTCTTGGTAAGATCGATTTAAAAATATTTCCAATTTTTACAATTTTGGTTGATTATTTTGGAAAAATAATCAGTATTTTTTCTATTCATATAGATCACCGGGGAATTTTCGTGCCGAAAAGTATCTTCCTAAGTCTGAAAACGGGCAGAAGTGCTGTTTCCAATTAATTGAAAAAAATAGCAAACTGAAATTTCAGTCTGTAGATAAATCATTAAGAATGCCAGGGCCAAAAATAATCTTCCAAACTCTTAAAATGAGGTCAAAAGCATTGTTTCCATTTTGCAACCGTAATCAATGCATCAATAATACAGATTACGGATGGTTAGTTAGAAACAGTGCTTTTGATCTTCAAATAACTTTTGAGTATGCTTTTCGACACGGGCATTCCTCAGTGGTTTATCTCCAGACTGAAATTTCAATTTTTCCAAAATAATCCATCGAGAGGTCAGAATTTGAAATAAATCGATCGTACCCAGAATGCATTGCACAAAATTTGAAGATCCATGATAATGCTGATTTAACAATATTTAAGGTAAAAAAAGTGTTTGGCATGTTCCAAATAGGCTTTTACAATCAAAAAGTGCGTATTAAACCACCCCTGCGGTTAAATCGGCATTGTAATATTAGCTTCTCATTATTGTAAAATGTACATTTGAAACATATGTTTTTAACAATTCAATTGTTAAATCAGCAATCCATTTTTCCGTATTAATGCATCGTGCGTTCTCCTTTTCTTTTTAAAGATCCTCACTGGGGATGGTACCGTAAAAACGGGACCCCCACACGAAGCGACGAGCTCATCGCCCGGATGGCCGTTGGCTAAAATCTCAATAAGCCCAGTGTCTCCAACTTCAAACCCGTTGTCTCACACCTCAAGCCCGGTGTCTCGAACCTCAAAACAGGGTTCTCAAGCGGAGTCGCATAAAAATCCTGGCTGCTTCGGTTTTCTGTCCCCTCATAAAAAAACCTCCGGCGATCAGAAAAAAACCCAAGGCTACGTAAAGAGCCAAAACAGTGGATGGGGCTCCAAGCTCAACAGGATTTTCCGGAAGAAGCCCAAGGGCCGTTACAGTAACGGGGTGCTTTTGAATCCGGACAAAGCGAAAGATATGCCTCCTCACCGCGCCGCAAACGGGCTCCTTCTCAGGGATAGACCTTTTTTGTCCGAACATCAAGATGAAATTTCACCACAGACACACGAAATTTCGGGAGAAAATTAATAGATTTTCAGTATATATATATAAAATCGTTGCGCGGTTGATAGCGAGAGTTACACTGAAAAAAAAGCTCGGCTTAGGTATGAAGCTTCTTTGAATTCGCCCCGAGAAATGTTTTTTATCGTGACTGAAAAATACAATTATATTATGAAATCTCAAAATAACTTTCTCGTCTCAGGAAAACAAAAAAAAAATCGTTTTTTCTTTTTATCTGGCAATGCAATGTCATACTTATTGTGTGTGTCTCTTATGTGCGTATACAATGAATTTTAAATTACATAAATGACTCGCCTTTGTTTTTTTGCTGTTTAACCAATGCTAATTATAGAGTTTTGAATCTTGTTTACGAGTTTTTTCGTCTGTTTTCCCGTAGTGTGATTCATATTCCTCGTGAAATTTTGAAAATAAAAATACAAAAACAAAAAAAAAACATGCTGTGTAGTGCTTTAATTCACACCTCATCTAGAGGCCCACTCTCCGAAAATTGAAAGAGAAAAGTCAACAAGTTTGCCAGAAAATGTAAGTTTCATCAGATAAACTTTGGCAACGGTTCATGTTGCGTTTTTTTCATAGCAAGGTAGAGTAGCTTTGTTGTTTCTGGAACATAAATAAGTGTAGTAGCGACACTGACCACTGTGCCTTCACACACTGAGGTCAGTCTTGCAGATCGAATCCACGAACAAAAGCCACTCACATGACACTTGATATATTTCCAATAATTACCGATCACGGCAAAATATCTCTGCTTTAGTATTTCCAAAATATTTTTAAAATTATCTTGAATTATTTTGACAAATATAGAAAAGGGGAACCTGAAAATATTTTGAATTATTTAGCCAACATCCTGCCAAAGAACGGACATTCTAGGGAGGCACGTGGATACATTTTGAAAATTTTTTCAACACGTATGCATGACGAAATTCTATGAGAGATATTATGTACATATTAAAAAAAAAAAAAAAAAAAAAAAAAAAAAAAAGTATTTTTCTCGAAAAATTACGGAGAGGAAAAGGGGGCATGATCCCGACTAGACAAGCGCATTTTTAAACAAAAAGTTTTACATATAAAAAATTAAAGGCGCATTTGGACCCAATGAATCCGGTCTGCAGAATGTCTGTTTAACCGCGAGACACCCTGTATTTTCTGCATTCGAGTCACCATAGACACTGCCCGACAAATTGACAATTGTTTTTTTCATACTTTTTATTATTTATTCTTGGCATTTTTACACTCAATTTCTCACCTTTGACAAGTACTCTCCCCATTCGTTTGCGTCGCATGAAGTTTGTGTGTGTGCTCTTCCCGAACTCATCGAAAATTGTTGATGCAGTTTTTGCACTCAGCTCTCGTATTTACTTTACTTCAAGTTCGTTGCGCGACCGAATTGACAAATAATATTTGCGATGCACGCGTTTGAATGGCCCTTGTCTTTGGTGAACTCTCATTTGAACGACATTTATTAAAAACATTTTAAATGCTATGTACATACCCCCTCCCCTTTTACACCCTCACACGCACCTATGCACCATCACCCTCGCCAATACTGCATTTATTGCGGTAGCGTTTTACGTTTCACGGTGCACAGTGGATCGAGTCAATAGGAGAGGTCGGAAAAAATTTGGAAACTTTAAACGCTAATAACTCCATTTATACTAGCTTTGAGGTTCTAAAAGTGGCTTCATTGGTTTTCTCGTGAATTTTTTTTTTTCTAGAAGCACCCCTTAAAGTTTAAAATGTGACGAAATAAACATCAGAATTTTCAGTTTTAGTCAAAAACTGCTTGTCCGACCTCTCTGAATGACTCGATCGACTGTGCAGCGTTTCATGTTTTTCCCCATTCTGCATATCGACTGAGTTCGATAGGAACACAGCAAGTAGCATACTGGAAAAAAATAGTTGTTTTTGATGCATCTAGTCGGACATAGTCTTCTTTCAAATATTCGAATTATTTTTATTTTTTTATTTCGATTTTATTTTTTGAATTTTTTTTTTTTTTTTTTTTTTTTTTTTTTTTTTTTTTTTTTTGACGCGCACATATCGTATACTGCCTTAGCGATGGCTACTCTTACTGTGCGGTCGTTGAATGACGCGCTCTCAGACGTGAGGTTGGCTAATTGAGAATGTACTTTGTTCCCTGCTCGACGTGACGCCGCTATCGACGCCAGTCGCAACCTTCGAGCGCCCGATACCCGTTTTGAACCCAGATTTATTAATTAGCCCTGTCACTAGAGAAGCGAGCCCCCTTCCCTCCCCCTGCCCACCCGTCTTTGGCTCCAAGGATAAGGTGTAAGATCAACTTTTTTTAACTTTCGTGTTTTCTTTGGGGCCAAAAGTAAGGGGTAAATGCTTAGAAGGCATACATTTTCGGGATTTTGCTACTTAGAGAACTTTCTCATTAGACCCGCAAGGCAGTGGCGAGGCGTGAATGATCGATTATCAATATTTATTTCTCCGTTTGAAGCCTTGGTAAAGAATCGATTATTCAGGTATTCGTTGCAAACACCCTGTTTATCGATCCTTTTCCATAGGTTTAAATGACAGATCAATCGATATATCTCAGAGCACGCCACGCCACCTTTGCCTTTAACCCCCCGCCCCTCTCTGAAGGGGAGCCCAAAATAAAAAATCAACCATTTTGGAACGTCTCACGTGCTACTGAAAAGATGGTTTATATCTTTTAGAAGGCCAAAACTGATGGAAGATAGAACGACCTCTTTGAATATGATGAATAAACTTACAGTTGAGCACCACTAAGACAGCTAAAAAGGTCAAATGTAAACATAGTCTTCTACATCGCATACCTGAAACAAAGGAAAGAATAAATATAAAATTAGGTTTTTTGTCGTAATTTTTCTTGATAAAATTCTCAACAAGAGAAAATTTTATCTTGTTTCACGTTTGTACGAGCTAAACGCGTCAAATCATTTTGTCGTTCTGAATTTTGTACCTTATCAACGATAGATTGCACACTGCGGATGTTCGAAACTAATTGGATTTCATTTTGCAAGAAGGAACCAAGAACATTTCAATGTTGCCAGGATTTTGCAACTTACATCTTTTGCAATAGAATCACTGAAATCATGCCAAAAAATAAATCTGAAAAGGTAATTTTTGTCTTGAATTAATAGTTTATTGAATGTAAGGATAAAACTTGTTTAGATGATTAGTTTATTTTCGCAAGATAAGAAAAGTTGTACAATCTTAGGGACATTGGAATGATCTTGGCTCCTTCTTGCAAAATGCAATCCAATTATAGTGTCTAAATTTCTTACAGTGTCCTCGAATCCGCGTGGCGTGGGAAGTCTCCGTAAAATTATGGTTAAGAAACATAACATGTAATCAGAGTGCTTGAATTCGTACGTTGTCTGCTACTAGTCAATTACAACCATGAGGCTCAGGGTTGCCACAGAATTTAGGAAATGAAATTCCCTGACATGTCCTTGATTTTCCTGACACATTTCGGTGAAATTCCCTGACAATGTAAGAAATACCAGATGATAAAACGGACATAATAAGAAACAGTGTTCAGGCAAAATTTGTTTTTCAAAACGTCTCATCCATTCTAAAAAGCAAATAAAGATGACCTGACAATTTTTCCTGAAAATTTTTTGTGATTTTTCCTGACAAATCCAGATTTTCCCGACATTTCCAGATTTTTCCTGAATTTTTGAAATTCCCTGACATTTCTCAGTATTCCTTGACTGTGGCAACCCTGAGGCATGCATGCAGTCGAAATGAGTTTAGGCTGAAAGTTGCAGTTTTGTCGCTAAGGAAAAACGGCGTATGAACATTCCAGCGTTGCCAAACTCTCTCCGATAAAAGGTTTATTTTGAAAGGAAGTTATGCATATTCTCCCTCGAAATTTTCAGATATTTTAGATTAAACCGCAAACGATATTTTCTGAAAAATTGAAATAGAAATATTCATAACTTTTTCAATAAGTTCGTAATTTATCAAAAGAAATATAGCAATGTCTGATGGCTCACGCGGCGTTCATTTTTAGCACGTCAATGTACTTCCTTTTGAACACCGAATCCATCGACATTCCGAATTTTTTTCCCTTTTTTTTCGAGATGTGACCCACAGGTCTCCCAACATAGCGTCGGAGGAATACTAAAAGACGCGTTAGAAATTTACGAGGGGCTCCTTACACCTTGTTCCCATGCAAACGGCCCCGACCCGGCTCGTCAAACGAAACTGCCTCAGCGTCGAGTGATCTGTTCCGGGAGCCTCGCCGTCATAAATTTTTCAAAAGCTTTACGGCGTCAATTTTCCGATGTCGGCCTGGATGATTATCCCTCCTCCAGCGTGCCGCGGCGCGAGCGGTCGTAAAGTAAATTTTTTACGAGTCAAAGGCTTCAAGGATCCGGAATCATCTTCCGGGCAGCAGCCTTTGTGTCGCTTTTATGCGCTTTCAAAGATAAAGCCCCGACGAAATGTTTAGCCGCCGGATCTGGTCCTCTCTCGCCGCGAGGCCTCGGGCGCCGGCCGACGATTGTTCCGGATTTATTAATGACTCGATAAAGCCTTGTTAGGCCTTTAGTTTCACCTCCAAGATTCACCTGTCAGATCCAGGCCTTTGAATAAAAGCGCAAACTTAAACGCCATTGTACGCGGTTAAAATGTATTCAACAACTTATATAAATGAATCAGTGAGTTCGAAAACATACCAACTCGGGTTTTTTTCGATTTTCTTTTTTTTGCAGTTTAGTAACAGCTGGACTACATTTTGCAATTTGGAACTGTAAATTCTAGCCCGCTTTAAAAACAACGCATGTGCCATTAATTTCCCTATGCACATAGGTGTTTTTCCACAAGAGCCAGAATTTATATAGTTCTAAATCGCAAAATGCAGTCCAATTATGGATAGAAGCATCTGCACGCCAAAGGAAATTTCGAAATTGCAATCGGAAGTGCTCGAAACAGCGACTGGAAAAGGAAAAAATTGAAGTATTTCACTGGAAATACCAATTTTTGGTCATTTCAAGGGAAAGGGGTGACCATTCGATTTTGCGGTTTTCTTTTTTCGATTCAGTATACCTTGCGCGAACAAGTTATATAAATATTAAAGCGTTATTCAGGTCGAAAAATATACATTTTTCAGGGCAGACTATGAAAAATCAGTATCTGAAAGTCGGTGAGAACGAAAACACACCAACTTGGAAATTTTTAAACGCTTCATTCTCTGTCATCAAACATGGTGTATCGATTTCAACTTGGTGCTTTACAGATTCTCTAAGTACTTGTCCTTTGGCACCAAAAAGGTTTTTCTTAAACTAACTTCTTCACCCGCTGCGCAGTTTTAGGTGTTTCCTGAACAATTTTTTTCTTCCGAGTTGGTGTGTTTTCGAACTCACTGATTCAAATGTAAATGACTCTATTGCGCACGAGGGATACAGATGTATAAACAAGATTTTTAAATTTTCGGCTACTCATAATGCGAAATAAAAGGTGAGCTATCAGCCGACTTCACAAATATAATATGCAATAATTGCTACTCAGGCAATGTGTCAGAAATGTCTCTAAGACAACAAACTCGAAAAAAAAAATATTCAGATGTCGAGTTGTGAATTTTTGTCCACAGAGGACTGCACAGTGCGCCGTGGCACACTACGGCGCGGTGGGCGGCCGGCTATAGCGCTGAATGCGCATTGGCGCCTACAAACCTAAGTGGATACTTCCAGCATTACGCAATGCGTGACGTATCCCCTTAGGTTTGTAGGCGCCAGTGTGCTTGTCACGCCGCTCCGCTGTGTGTTAGGCTCTGATATTTATACTCACGGAGTCACCGTTTTTCAACTCATGATTTTGAAATGCTTGCACACTCTACTTGCATCATTCTCATCGAAATTGATGGGAAAAAAGTCTTATGAAAGGAAAATATAATGTGTTTTTTGTAAATATTAAGGTGGTTCCGTCAATGATTTCCGAAGAACTTTAATTTTTTTTCTTCTATATTTTATGATTTTACTGCGCTGCAGCGTGGTGTATGCACAACCGAATGCTCTAAATTGGACGTATTTGACTCTAAAAGATCGATTTAACAATGGGTTGAAACCATCAGAGATTGCGTGTTTCTTGGTTTTTTCCCCTCTTTTATTCATTTTTGTATAGTTTCTTTCAACAAAACTACAGCTCATTCAGATTAATATCGATGCGATCGCTTGGAAAAGGTTTTATAAATATTTGCCACGTTTTAAAAATGTAAATGCTTTTGAAAAAAAGTAATATTTTCATCAAAGAAAGGAAGGAAAAAAGGGGATGTATAAGGTATATTTTACATCGAAAATTTTAAGGATGGAAATAAAACCAAATACTCACCAATGACTATTTGAAAAAAAATGAATCAAAAGAAGAAAGTACCATTCAATTAAAAAAATTAGTTACCATTACAAAATCTTCTTCTCTCTCAATTGTCTCATTTCGGAATTGTCAATATAATTTTACTCACAGACTAAAATATAACGAATGGACCGGAGTCATTTTTGCTTATTTGCGCATAGACTTAAACTAGCAGACAAAAAAAATCGTTGACGAAACGTCCTGAAACCCTAAAACCAGTACTTTAAACTACTTTTCAAGTGCATTCCAAATAAAGTCAGCCCCTCTTCAACAGAAAAATTTAATACTTTTCCAGTACCTCCATTTGAGGACTTTTGCATACTTTCCAGGCTTTTATAAAAAAACACGTGTGGTATGAAGGAAATAACTCCGGATCTTCTCGCGGCATTTACGCACTTTTTCATTGCTTCCGGACTGCCCATGAAAAATCAGTACTGTTTCCGGATATTCCGGACTAGTACATACCCCCCAACGCCTATATTTGCCGAATGAAAACACATGACTCAAAGGCAAGTCCGATGCTCAAGCATAGATTTAGCAATCTGAACCTATTTTGCTAAAACTCATCTAGCAAACGGCTCACATCACCATTCACCCGTCATCAGCAGGCAAATTTAATTTGATTTATTGCTCAACAAGTTGCTCATCAACCATCATTAGGTAAAAAAATGGTGTTTACCTCCGAATTTAATACCTATGCCTCAATCAACTACATTGCCTAGATTGTTTAAGCGTAAATTATATTGTCTCTGGTTATTTTGGTTATTTTGGTTATTTCACTCTTTCTTTCTTGGGAAGAAAAATTTGAACCAGGCTCAAAATTTTTAAACATTGCATTTAAGATAATCCGACTTGAATCATCGATATGGCGACGCTGGAATGAGGTACTCGGGAGTTGGAGGCGCCACGTGTCACGGAGCGTTTAAATCTTGACAACAATTTACATTCGAATACAAAATATTTCCTCCTTGGCCTCGCTTTTTACCGCCCAGTGGTGAGAGAATAAAGCGCACACGGCAAAAAATCTTGGAAATCATACATCAGCTAATGAAAAATACAACTCCATTATTGGAACCACATAGTTCCAGAGAAATGTTCAGAGCTGAAACTTTTTCGGCTAAATTTGAAATTACAGCCTAGGACCAATGTTTTTAGACCAAAAATCTGAAAGTCAAAGACTACATTGTTCTGAAGATTCCTTCGAAAAAATATGGATTGATGCCTTTTTGATCCTGTTCCCGCCACTTTAGAGCTCGATTGGATTTACGCCACTTTTGATCCTATATAGTGCTTGAATATTTCTCTGATCCACAAATTTTTCGAGAATTCCACTACGTTTTACCAAGTTCTCCTTGATACCAAAACCAGTCTCTGACGATTTCTAATATTCCAAATGCCTGAATTACCTGAATAATAAGACTGAAAATTGCAAAGGCAATATATTTTCGAACTGGTTGAAATCCAATCGATTATCGAAAAAGCGGCCGTTTCGATAGAGTTCGATTATTTTACATACAGTTAATGGACGACACTCGGATTTACCACGTACTTGCCAGCGAACTGAACACGGCCATACGAGTATTTTCGTGTTTTTTTCCTATCTTTTTTTCAATGACTTCTCTTTTATTCTCGCCTCATTGTTTCATGTTTTTGTTTGGGTGGGGGCGGCTCTTTCCTGCTGGACCGGATCCAAATGCGCCATTCCTTGGTATACCTCGGCATCATAAATGATACTTCACGGAGACATCGTCAAATTACATTCGACGTTCCGTGTATGAAAATAGTCTTCGAATGGGTTCTCGCGGAGTAATGAAACATTGGGGCTCCATTTCTCTGTCTCGACTTGATGTTGATTGGCTTCTCTCCACCGAACTCGATCCAAATGCATCCTTCGTTGACGCTAATCGTCGGCGGAAGCCACGTTGCGGGGATAGTAAAAAAATAGAAATGACTTTGTCGCGTACAAATGGACATTTTTGCAGGGCCATCGAGAGGGTGAATGGAGATGTTGCATGTGTGAGAAATTTGCAATTTGACAATTGATTCTTATGTAAAAGTTCGCGAGAAACACGATGGTGCAACTGGTTTTTTCTGGAATCAACTCCCAAGCTTAAAAAAAGCTCTCAAGTTGAGGACAAAATGGAGGAGGTATCCCACGTTATTCTGAGAGTCCACCTCTCCATCAAGACAAACTCTCCATGCAATGGTAGGGAGCAAATACATTGACAGGGCTGCCACTTTATTTGGGTACTCTAAAACTGAAAACACGGCAACCCTGCTAATGTATTTGCTCCCTCTCTTTGCATGGAGAGTTTGTCTTGATGTAGATGTGGACTCTCAGGATAGCGTGGGATATTCCCTATATTTTGACTTCAACTTGAGAGCTTTTTTTGAGCTTGGGAGTTAATTTCAGAGAAAACCAGTGGCACCATCCTGTTTCTCGCGAACTTTTACAAAAGAATCAACAGTCAAATCGCAAATTCCTCACACATGCATGCAACATCTCCATTGCCATCCACAGAATCAGCAAACTTGGCAACCCTCCACCCACCACCCGAGTCAATTAAGACAAAAGAAGAATAATATATGGAAGGAAAAGGAGAATAAGTAATAGAGAAAATAGAAGCGAAACTGAAGTGGAGGAAGAAGAAGTAGAAAAACGAAAAAGAGGTATATGAAAGAAGAGAAGGAGAAGAGTAAGAAAAATGAGAAAGAGAAGTAAAGAAAGGAAGTAGTCGTAGTAGAGAAGAAGCAGCATAGACGGGAGGGAAGAAAAAGGTAAAAATAGACGACAAAGAATATGTAGAAAAAGAGAAAAAAGAATAAGAAGAGTAGGAATAGAAAGAAAAAGAAGCAGAAGAAGTCAATGAAGGGCAAGATGAATAATAAAAAAATAAGAAGTATAGATGAAGGGAGAGGAGAAGAATAAGAAAAGAAGACGTAGATAAAGGAGGAAAAAAATAACTCCGAGCAGTGAGGGCTAAAACTTTTCCTTCATCTGTGACCCACTGTGCCCCAGCACCGCCACATCGCCCCCCCCCCCTTTCTCCGTTACTCCCCATTCGTCTCGAGAGCAATCTCCTTCCGTTTCGTTTGTTTCGGTATTCCCCGCAATTATTCTCGTCGGCAGATCTGCCGTCCTAGGCGAAAACGCCTTATCACCTTTCGCACGTTGCCAAAATATCCCTGTAAAAAGACTGTCTCTGGTGGAAGGGTCTTTTCTAGACCCTTCTTTAGTACTTGGGGCTAAAATGAGATCTCATGATGAGACGCACTGAAAAAAATATGCTATTTTAGCACCTAGGATGTCAAAAATGTGTCTAGTGATCCCAAGATGCTGCCTTTACTGCCCTTGCAGTTAACTTTACATCCTATGAATGCAAATTCAACTGCGTGTGCGATCAAGGTAGCATGTTAGGATCACTAGACACATTTTCGACATCCTAGGTGCTAAAACAGCATACCATTTTTTTCAGTGCGAGCCCCCAGAGAAAGTTGCCGCTTGAATTTAAAACTAGTTTTGATAATCTAATTTAATCCTCGTTTCTTTATTACTTTAAGTTTATTTTCAATTTACAGATATTTTTCATAGTAATTTTTCTTCTTTTTTTCGGAGGGAGGGGGCCACTTCAGTTCTCTGTAAATAAAAAAACAAACAAACAAACATAAAAATTAGAAAAAAATCAGACTATAAGAAGTGCAATTATAGGCTGATTTCGATTATTTTCGACCGAACAATCCGCAAAGAAAACTACGGCAACATTTAGCTGCGCGTGGGGCGTTTTTCCGTTGCCACGGCAGATCACGATCCATTCTGGAGGGGGGGGGGGGGGGNGGGGGGGGAGGCGCGCGGAACAACGTCTAAAAATCAACTTTTGATCTCTTTACCCGGTGCCCGTGCGGTGGGGCGGCGTGCTCATCTGATGGGAATATCTGCACGGGTGGGTTTTCGGCGAAACCTCTTTACGAGCCCTTCCCTCAATTAACCTCTCGTTCCGGGAGCGTGCATCAACTCGAGAGGGAATTATGACGTCTCCGCTACACAAAGACAATGTTTTCGGCGGGGCGAGTTCCATGATTTTTTATATGCCCTCGGTTTTCTTGCCGCGGAACAGGACTCTGGGAAACGAGCGAAACGAACGGGAAAACTCGTGGAAAATCTCCGCGAGTTTCCGCTGGAAATGATGAATCTTGATCCCGACTAAATGCTCCGGTAATTGCACAGCTGTTC
The DNA here is from genome assembly GCF_001854935.1 of Bemisia tabaci. NCBI lineage: Eukaryota > Metazoa > Arthropoda > Insecta > Hemiptera > Aleyrodidae > Bemisia > Bemisia tabaci. The sequence continues at coordinate 1,009,555 of NW_017550575.1, read as the reverse complement.
GACACTACTCGCCGTCTCGGTAAATGGAAAGTGACTCGATGCACTTTGGATTTTTAATTTTTCTCTCAGGGAATGCCTCCAATTTAAAATGATGTATATACTTTGGATTTTTAATTTTTCTCTCAGGCAGTGGTTTCGATTAAAAAAAATAAAATAAAGTTTGCATTTGGACGGATTGATCCTGACTCAGCTCAAATCTGCATTTCACGTTGCCGAATTTCTTGCGTTCAGGAAATTTTAAGCACTCTATGCATTGAAACTTCTCCTATAATATAAAAAGTATTTACTCATAAAAACAAGGAAATATACTGCCGTGATAGCGAGAGAGCAGTAAATGCATGCTGGAATGGACCTCGAGAAATATAAAATCATGTGCGATCCATGGCTCATACAGAAACGCACTTACTGCTCTCTTCGCTATCACGGCAGTAAATTCCTTGCTTTTCTTAAAAGACGAGAAGAAATCAAGCAATATCTAATGTATTTAAGTTCATCCTGGCCGATCAAATGGACTACATTTTGCAATAAGGTACCTCTGTCTCTGGCCCATTTTAGAAACAACAAACATGCCATTGGTTTCCCTGAGTAGAAAAGTGCTTTTATGGAAGAGCCTGAAACAGTATAATTCCTTTTTGCCAGAGGTAATCCAAATAATGATCCCCTATCCCATGATATGAAACCCATATGAATGTTCAGGTGATACATTTGTTCATTAACATGCTGAGTTGAGCAACATACGTTATGAATCAGGTGATGAGAAAAGTAACACTTAGAGAGAAGGGAAGGAGAGGGATCGGCAAGTTGAACACGTAATTCTTTTCTGTTTTATAGCTTAACTAGGATTTAACTTCTGGCAGACTGTTTCTTCTTTAAAAATTAGCTCACATTTGGCATTTCCATTTTTAAGTCCCAAATGTATTAAAAAAATTAAAGACACAGACTTGACTGAGAGTATTCTCATTATGGAAACTGCAAAAAATTCATGAAAAGCGATAAAAGTTGACAAAAATTACAAGAGTTCATTACTTTTTTACGGGATATTGTACAATAATACTTATAAAATTTCTCTTAGCATGTCTAAGAAGGCTCTCAATCTCATTAATTGTCAAAACGGGTTTCATGTTCTTAATTAAATCTAATGGGGGGGGGGGGCATGGTTATAATTCTAACAATATAAGGCATTTCCCGCTTTGCGGAAACAAAACAGTCTCTGTTGGGCAGTATCTTAATTCGGGGCATCACGTGGAATGATATTAAGTTAGAGCAGGCAATTATTTCAACTCTGCGGATAGTTTGAAGTATAACCAACTCATTGAAGGCGCTTCCTGGCGGCGAGTGCAGAAAAGCCGAGAAGCACGATTCGAAGTGCGGACCGTAATGAGATTAACGTTGAAGAAGCAACTATTTGAACTCCTTGGATCCTCTGTAGAATATCCTATTTATGGAAGGCGTTTCTTAGCGTCGATTGAGGCATGTTCATTTTGAAACGGCCCGGACTAATGCCGAAAGTAGGCCGGATTTCCAGCGGCTGTTTACGCAAGCCGCTGCTGTGTTCTCGGCCAATTAGGGCGTTTAAGGCGGCATAATGCCCCGAGCCCGGTTCGAGGGCGCTTTTGATGAACCGCAACTGAGCAGTTTCCCGCCAGAGAAACATTTACGACATGATCCGCCGGAATCAAAGCGAAAACGAGCTTATTCGAGCACCATTCGGCACGAGTCGAAGGCGGCCATTGTCTCGGCCGGATTTTGTGGTCGGGCAGTTTACCACACGTGTTTGCGCACTGCAACGGCATCTCGGTTTCGCGCGAAATTGCCCGATTTTCCCGTTTTCCCGTTTTCCTGGAGGGGGAGGGGAAATTCAATCGGAGTGATGGCAACAATGCAACGCGCACATTGCGTCCGTCTATTATTGATTGTTCTTCTCCTGAAAATTCGGTTACGCAGAACTGTACTCGCAGAAAATTATGAGGGCTATCGACAATATGTCAAAGATACAAATTTTTAAGAGCAGCCCGAGACAATGATAACAGTGGAAAAAACAAGGAGGAAAAACGGGAAACAAAGCTGAAAATACACAATTAATAAAACCAGAGACGTTTCGACTTAAAACTGAGTCATTTTCAGTCGGAAACAATAAAATTTAAAAAAAAAAAATAAAGATGAAAAACCTGAGCCCTACATAGTTTTCAGGTTTTTCATCGGTTTTTTTTTAAAAACTTTTTATTGTTTCCGACTGAAAATGACTCAGTTTTGAGTCGAAATGTCTCGGGTTTTATTAATTGTGTATTTTCAGCCTTGTTTCCCGTTTTTCCTCCTTGTTTTTCACACTGCAATATGTCAAAGTGAAAGGAATAGGATAGCGTCCCTGAAAAAAATGATTTGCTCTTTTAGCACATAGGATGTCATAAATGTGTCTGGTGATCCCAACATGCTACCTTGACTGCCCACGCAGTTGAATTTGCATTCACAGGATGTAAAGTTCACTGCGGGGGCAGTAAAGGCAGCGTCTTGGGATCACCAGACACATTTTTGACATCCTAGATGCTAAAACAGCATATTATTTTTTTCAGCGAAATATGTACCAGTTACATCTATGTAAACTGACATTAAGAGTCGTATTCATAGTCCATTAACAATACAAATATACAATAAAAATCAGTAATAACTAGTTTTTTCCATCGACACATTACGAAAATAAGCAAAGCGCTCCCAGTTGGACTTGTAAGTGCCGAACACCAAACGAATTTCACTACAACTCCTGGATGCAACTATTCGAGCTCTGTGGATGTCCGTGTTGCATACGCACGGACTTGAAGGCGCTTTGACTCTCTAGCTGCTGCCACTTAACGCACGTCGCCGTCGCGCTATTATGACGATGATGAGTCTTGATGCTCTGCCTTTCCGTTTTTATATTTTTGAAGTAAGCGTTTCTCAGTTTTTGGGTTTGCACTTTGGAATGCCATAAGAAGGAACTTGACTAGATCTCATTTGACAGAGCGTTATGCCATCATCAATTCATCGAGTTCTTGCGAACTGTCGCATGTTGCCACTTTTCCTAAGTACCGTTAAAATTTCTTACATTTTGCACGATTCTAAATCTTTTTATCGCACTCATTTCTTGAAATAATACAAGGCAAAATTACTCTAATGTTTCAAATGGGTTAAGAAAGAAAGTTGCGAAATTAACTCAAACAAAGCGTCACTCATTATCTCTGCATTCGTCAGTCATTCTCAAGGTATGCGGAGGTAGACGTGCCAAGTAAGGAAGCAGTGCGAACTTTCGAAAGTTGCCAAACTTCGTATTGAAAACATTTTGGCAACGCCTGGAGGTTCATACGTCGTTTTTCCTTAGAATGACAGTATACAGCGTTGCCAAAATTCCTTCAGAAAGTGTTTAAATTAGAGAGGAGTTACGAATATTTTCTCTTCAAATTTTCGGCTACAGAAATGGAGATGTTGCATGTGTGAGGAATTTGCGATTTGACTGTTGATTCTCATGTGAAATTTTGCGAGAAACACGATGGTGCCACTGGTTTTCTCTGACATCAACTCCCAAGTTCAAAAAATCTCTCAAGTTGAGGCCAAAATGGAGGGAATATCCCACGCTATCCTGAGAGTCCACCTCTACATCAAGATAAACTCTCCATGCAAAGATAGGGAGCAAATACATTGACAGGGCTGCCACTTTATTTGGGAACTCCACAACTGAAAACACGACATCGCTGCTAATGTATTTTCTCCCTATCTTTGCATGGAGAGTTTGTCTTGATGTAGAGGTGGACTCTCAGGATAGCGTGGGGTATTCCCTCCATTTTGGCCTCCATTTGAGAGCTTTTTTTGAGCTTGGGAGTTCACCGAAAAAAATAATATGCTGTTTTAGCATCTAGGATGTCAAAAATGTGTCTGGTGATCCCAAGATGCTGCCTTTACTGCCCCCGCAGTTGCATTTGCATTCACAGGATGTAAAATTAACTGCGGGGGCAGTAAAGGCAACATCTTGGGATCACCAGACACATTTTTGACATCCTAGATGCTAAAGCAGCATATTATTTTTTTCGGTGTTGATTTCAGAGAAAACCAGTGGCACCATCGTGTTTCTCGCGAACTTTTACATAAGACTCAACAGTCAAACCGCAAATTCCTCACACATGCAACATCTCCATTGGAGAAAAAGCATTCGCAGATCTCCCGGAAAATTTATAATATTTAGGTAAATGTGGCAGCGCCTACAGTCTCATAGGGCGCTCTTCTTTAGCCCGGCAGTACAGGTCGTTGGCTTGATATGAAAACGCGGTTTATTTGAATCTGGCGGGAAAAGGCAACGTGGCCACTAATTTGGACGCAAATGTTGTCACCCTGCGGTGTGAGGGACGGGGGGGGGGCGACCACGACGGCCGGGTCACCCGCACTTAGACCGTCCTCGCACCTGAATTTAGGGGGCGCCACCGGCTCCACCGCAGTTTCCGGCGGATGCTTGATTGCGTCCTTTATTGAGGTTATAATTCACACACGTGCCTCAGCCCATTCCTCAACCGCCCCCGTCCTAGGCGTACTTTGCGGAGGAGGCAAAACCGTCGACGATCACTAGGCTCTTCTCCTATTGTTACCATCCAACACTGGAAAAAAAACACAGTGGATCTAGAGTCCAGACTCTTTAAAACATTGACAAGAAAAATGACTCTTGATTCAATCAGATTTAAGCTTAAATCAAAAGGAAATCCGCTCAAATTAAGAGGCTTGGTTCTTGATTTAAGCTTAAATCTGATTTAATCAAGAGTATTTTTTCTTGTCGATGTTTTTAAGAGTCTGGACTCCAGATCCAATGTGTTTTTTTCCCAGTGTAGGCTAACCTGCATGGCATAGACTGGATAGTACTCCGCCAGAATCGGCTTTGATGCTCATTCGCTGATTCTGTGCTAGGTTATACTCCACCAAAGTTCCACCAGTAACATAACCTCCTAGCTGAGAGCCATGCAACATTCTGCATTAAAATTTTACAACAATATATTCTTCATACACTGGAAAAAAACCCATTGGAGTTGGATTCCAGACTCTTAAAAATATCGAAAAGAAAAAGTACTCTTGATTCAATCAGAATCTAGCTTAAATCAAGAACCAAGCCTCTTAATTTAAGCGGATTTCGTTTTGATTCAAGCAAAAATCCGATTGAATCAAGAGTATTTTTTCGTGTCAATGTTTTCAAGAGTCTGTACTCTAGATCCAATGTGTATTTTTTTCCAGTGATCTAAAAGAGAGGCTCTTGCAGTTGAGGCAAAAATGAATCAGTGAGAACGAAAACACACCAACTTGGTAGCTCAAAAACTCTCAATTTTCAATAAAAAGAGTCATTTGTCATGAAGGATGAAGGTCATTGAAGTTAATGCATCTGTTTCAATGTGGACCTTTAAAGTGTCCTTGCGTACTTGTCTTCCGGCACCAAAAATCTTCTTCTTGTGCTAACTTCTTCAACTAGTGTGCAGTTTTGCGTGTGTCTTGATTATTTTCAATTTTTCAAGTTGGTATGTTTTCGCTCTCACTGATTAAAATATGTGATCGACTGGGGAAAAGGGACCTTGGCTCAACAAAATTCTTAATAGACCACTGTAAAAAGCGCTGCAGTGCCTGTTTCCACATCAAAATTACACTCAGAACGCGTTAAACGCATCCGAATCGTGCTAATTAAACTCATAAAATTAAATCAAATGTTCGTGGTATAAGTTATCTTAGTTATAAGTGGTTGGACGTATTTATGCTAAAAGGAACTAGAATCGAGTAAGAAAGAAAGAGTTTGCTCGTTAGTTGACGGCCGAAAGAATGGGTGGGAGTTAACGAATTACGTGTCCAACCAATGATTCTGACGCCAGTTCGAATAATCGCGCCAATCACAGTGCGGCCGGCGTTAAGCGCGTATTAGCGCCTACAAGACTGCATGAATACTTCACGTATTGCGCGCACAGCACGTACCGCGCTTTAATCGTTGTAACTTCTCGGTATCAGACCTACCGCCCGCGGTGCGGTGGACATAATATCCAACCAGTGTACAACGCAAGCCTGTAATCCTCGAAGGATCGTGGAGATTTTCTTGCCTTCTGGTAATTTTCCCATCATTAAATGGACGTATTTATGTCAAATGGAACTAAGCGCCATAGGGGAAGGAAGGTAGAGGGGGGTTTGGATTGGCGCTGGAACCGGGCGTCGGGCTCATTCCAACCTATACTCGCAATGCTTTTCTATGGCACTTACTTCCGTTTGACAGAACGCGCTATCCGGGATTATAAAATCCTCAAAAGGAACTCAAATTGGCGCTATGTTCCGTTTGATGGAAATACGTCCAAATAATCCTCATCTGCTGGTCCTTCAGACGAATCAAATATTAAACTTGTCAGTTTTGGTTGCAAATTTCACGTCCGATTCCGCCGATTGGCTCGTTCTACGGTGCGTCGTTATCTCGCAATTTTGATGTTTCCAGTCATAAAATCCGCATGTAAAGTGTGGATGTTCGAAATAATAAACAAAGTGAATTAAATATAATAAAAAAGCATTAAAACTGCCCCAAGAATTTTTCTCTTTACACATATCATAAATTCCGCAGATATTTTTTTCTAGATGAGTAATGAACCGCTCAACAAACAGACAGCCATTTGAAGGCAAGAAACAAGTTCAAACAGATGTTCCTTTTTAAAACTTTTCTAAAGAGCTTTATTTTCTGAAGAATCCCCCAACGGAGCCGCGAGGTCTCCCTTGTGTTCTCATGATTTACCTGGGACCCAGCGCCGTCTACCTTGTACACTCGCAGAAGTACATTATTCTTCCCGCCAAACGCAAAAACTAAAACATTCCAGCCAGCGCGGGCGCACCCCCGCACTTTATAGATTTGTCATTGGGAGTTTGTTTTTTTTAAAGTTGCGGAACGTTAATGAGCGAAGTGCGGTGATAAATTCAAAAGTCGAGCATGATTCCGATTCCAGCAGTGACGTTTCCCGATCTCGAAACGATGCAAATGGTACGACTGCCGGATGCGGGAACTTTAACTTTCCCGTAATTACTCCGCCAGGGTTGCCACAACCGCGGATCGAAATTTCCCGAGGGGCTGAACATGTTTGGAGTCCTCTTAGATGTGGCTACTCGAATTTTTGCTGACAAATTTATGAAGCGTCATGATGAAGCTTTAAAGTTTGGGAACGGAGTTTGAGCACCGCGGATTGTTAGTTATCTGGGGTCCGAGGCATAATTGGGCTCAATTCAACAAAGAGGAACCTGAGACCCGCGGTCCTTTGAATAACAAGGAAGCTACGCGTTGGTTGGTTGGTTGGTAGAATTCTGCATGAGGGACAGTCTTAATCTTCGTCCAACCACCGGTCACTTGGCTCCTTTCTCTGACTCTTAAGCAGCATGGGGCCGCTTAAAATTAAAAAAGCGCCTTAAAATAAACCCATAAATATTTAATCAAGATCGGCGAACATTGTATAAAACAATGTCTAAAAGGAAGTAGCACTGAATATATCGGTATGTGAAGTGTGGCCATGTGCTAGAAATAATGTAACACTTTTTTTTAAAAAAAATTTACATTTCATCGAGACATATAAAATTTGACCGAAGCTTTTTGAAGCAAGCGCTTCATCGTCAGGGTCACAAAGTATGTATCAATAAAATAAAAGTTTTTTAAAAAAAATGTTACATTTTGTCAAGTATGTATCGATAAAATGTAATTTTTTTAGAAAAATATAACATTATTTCTAGCACTTGGCTACACTTCACATACCGAAATATTTAATATTGCATCCCAAAAATGCAAATATAAAACTCAAGTTGTCTGCTAAAACTAGCTGGCAAAATGTAAGTCCTTTCACAGTACTTTTTCAATACCTTTCCCAAAAATTCAGTACTTCATAAGCAGAAAAATTCAGTACTTCTTCGATACCTTAAAGTTGATCGTCAATTTGAGTTTCTATCACTTAGTTACATTTCTTGCCGCTTGTTTATCTTTAATTCTTCGATACAAATTATCCATTTGCTAAATACAATCTTAGCTTAAGCACACTTAAACTATTCGGTCAAAAGAAGCCGACACGGTCAGCGTGCAGGCTACTTCAACATCAATCTTCCATCGCATTGCTAAGGCGCAACGATACAACTATTCGTACTCTCCGGAATGCGTGAGGTATCAAGTCACATTGAAGGCGTTTTCAAAACTACTGACTTTCTACATCGGGATGCTCGTGCAGCATATTTAAGGTGTCTAGTAAAACTGCCCGGCAATATTCAGTACCTATAGAGTATTCTTCCAGTACCATTCCAAAAAAAATTCAGTACTATTTGGCGCCATTAAGTGGCGAAATTGGAAAATTGTCGAAATTCACGCGAGAAACATGACTTGGCCACGAATATCGAAGCTCATTGATGGTCTGAGGATCAGCTGGCTTCATAATCACGATCTAGCGGGAAAATGCTGCTCTAAGAATCATTGCGAAATGGATACCATATGTTCCAGGCTGTTTTAAAAAAACACCTGTGTGGCCTGTGGCATGAAGCAAAAAATTCCGGACCATTATATGGAATTTCCGCACTATACCAGTACTTCCGGACCGCCTTCAAAAGATCAGTACTCCTTCCGGATTTCCCGGGCCAGTAGACACTCTAAAAACTGGAAACATGCGAGGCGGGGGAAAATATCACAAATATAAGTCTCGTGACCTATAAAACTGAAAAGTCAAACACGAAGATTTTCAGCACATGAGAGAATGCCAATTTCTGACAACAATCTTGAAAAGCAGATCCCTTTACTGGTATCGCTGAATTTTATTTTAAAAAAAGAGTGGGTGAATGTATTAATCGAAAATTCCTGACTGTTTTAGATTCTCCCTAACCTGTTTTAGATAAATGTATATACGCTTAAACTTGAAGATGTATTAATTTTAAAATGTTTGAAAAAACTGGTCCAAGATACAATTACTCGTATTTCTCACTTCCATAATCGCAATTTTCTCCGGCTTGTCGTATTCATAGCCACTCTGTCAAACGCTGTAAGGTAACTGTGGGAATTCAATGCGTGTGCGTTAATTTACTGTATGTTAAACAAGTACTGGAATAAATCGACCCGAACACTGACCAGTATGAAATTTACCGTGCTAGAAATTATGCGTAGCGGTAGCACTCTCATTATGCCGCAACATTCCAGAGATATAATATGCTTGGACTGGCAGGAAGTTGAACGCAAACCGCAATTCACGGTATAATCATGCTTCGCCAAACTCGTGGCTGGTAAAAAGCACACCATTGATGCCAACAAGACAAAAAAATGACCCTCTTAATGTATTCAAAACCACAAGTTTAGACACAATTCAAACGAGAAATTGGCTAACTTTCTCGCAGAAACTGCGCTTTTCAATTCTGGAAACCAACTTAACTTATTCAAATACTTTTCTAAATATTGGTATGCTCCCGTGAGGATGTTTTAATTTGATTTTCAATGACTAGAAAACTTTACTTTATTTGTTTCGAGGAAGAGAGCTGATCCCCTTACGAACGCTGGAAAAAGATTTAATGAATTGAGAGATGAAACTCTTCCGTGGAAATGAAGATTATTCGCATCGAATGGAATATTTGAGAGTCTGAGTAATCCAATTGATTTCCTTGGAATGATCTGAGAAAGCATCAAGTCGTGAATTTCTCAGGAATCTAGTATACGTCAGTTTCTAACGCGTTTTACATGATATGAAAAGAAGAGATTCAGGTAGGGGTAACTGCACTGCAACGTTTCAAAGTTCCATCGGAGTATATTTTTAAATTTATTAACGAAAGCAAATTTCACATTCAATATTGTAGGGGATTTCCGTCCAACCCCCAAAAAATTCGCAGTAAAAAAAAAATTGGCAAAATCTCAACGAAAGCAGAATCCTGTTAGGGAAAAAACCTAGCATTTGATGCAGAAATTGATAACTGTACCAAATCCAAGTTTTTTTGTTTTGTTTTTTTTTTCGTTTTTGTTTTTGCTAAACAGGATTCCGCTTCGATTTTCTTAGATTTTGCCAATTTTTTTTAGGATGATTCCTCAGGCTCATGTGCAGAGGATATCGTCCTCTTTTTGGCCGATAACTCAAAACCTGGCTCAAAAAGACTGAAAGAGAAAAGACTCGAAAGCTCAAAGAGATTTTTGACATAAACAGTGCGATATATCGCACGTCAGTTCACCACGCCAGAAACCCACTGAAAAAAGTGGTATGCTGTTTTAGAACCTGGGATGTAAAAAAGGTGTCTGGTGATCCTAAGATGCTACCTAAATTGCCCACGCAGTTGGATTCGCATTCATAGGATGTAAAGTTAACTGCGAGGGCAGTAAAGGCAGTTTCTTTGGATCACCAGACACATTTTTGACATCCTAGGTGCTAAAACAGCATATTATTTTTTTCAGTGCCGTGACGAATCACCTTGACTAATACTGACGTGCTGAGGAAGAACGCCGTATGAGCATTTGAATGTTGCCAAATTGCCTCTCAGAAAGTATTTATTTCTGAAGACTGTTATGCATATTTTTCCTTGAAATGTACAGAAAATTTCGATCAAATCACGAACAAAATGCGTAAAAAAATTGGATGAAAAAAGTTGACAAATATTCCCGAAAATTCAAAATCTTTCAAAGGACATTTGGCAACGCCTGAAGGCTCATACGGCGTTCTTCCTTAGCACGGCAGGATACTAATTTAAATTACTCATATCTTCTCAAGAGGTGGATTTTCGGATTTACCATCATGTGAACCATATTTTATGAAAGAGTTTGGAGTGAAAACATGAGACGAAGGGTTTTGTTTGTAACCATTTTGAGTCGAGTACAGAGTTGTACTAGGAGGGAACGCTGTGAAACTCGCAGAAACAGACAAAAACGTTCCATTTTCTCTTGGGCTATTTCTCTTGGTGGAGCTCAAGTCCATCTTATTTTCTTCTTGTTCTTCCTGTCACAAACGCGGAGCACTTATTCGCCGCTGCTCCCGTTGCTGTAGCCGTTGCAGTGGCGTGGCGTACTTTTCGATATATCGATTGTTATGCCATTTAAACACATGGAAAAGGATCGATAAAAAGGGTGTTCGCAGCGAACACCTTAATAATCGATTCTTTACCATAGGTTTAAATGGCATAACAATCGATACATCGCATTTCACGCCACGCCACTGAGCCGTTGCTGTTGCAGGGTGTTTTTCTGCGGCACGCCGCACAGTGGAATGAGCTAATAAAATACTGCCTTGCTAAAGAAAACGCCTTCAGACGTTGCCAAGTTTCCTCCGATAAAAACCGAATTTATTGGGAAAATTGCGAATATTATTTTCCAAAATTTTCAGACAATTTTGTACGCAATTAAATCTAAAATATCTTACATTTCAAGGAAAAATATGCAGGAATGCTGTCAAAAATACGTGATTTATCAAGGGAAATTCGGCAACTCTTGAATGTTCATACGGCGTTCTACATTAGCACGGCAGAATAGGTCGGACATGAATTTTTAGACAAAAATTTCAAATGTTGATGTTTATATAATCACAAGTTCAATTTCGAGGAATGTTTCTGAGAGGAAATTTCACGATAAATTCAATAAAACCACTTTAAAACTTTTTCGTTTCATATTTTCCAAAATGTAAGCTTTCAAAGTTTTCAGATTTTGTCCGACTTTTCCTATTGACTCAGTCCAGTGTGAAAAACAGCGGTATAAAAAGCGGGTAATGCGTCGCTTAGTGGAAATTGCTAATAGAAAAGGTCGGATATGAATGTTTTGGCTGAAATTTCAAATGTTGATGTTTACATGATCATAAATTCCATTTCAATGGGTGTTCCTGGATGGACATTTCATGAGAAAACCAATGGAGCCATTCTAATACTTTCTTGTTTTATATTTTCGAAAGTTCAAGCTTTCAAAGTCGCCAGATTTTGTGGACAATTTCAAGGAGTGTTTCTGAGAGTAAATTTCACGCAAAACCGGACATGAATTTTTAGACAAAAATTTCAGATGTCGATGTTTATATAGTCACAAGTTCAATTTCAAGGAGTGCTTCTGAGAGAAAATTCCCTGCAAAATCCAATAAAACCACTCTGAAACTTTTCTGTTTCATATTTTCGAAAATGTAATTTTTCAAAGATTCCAGATCTCGTCCGACTTCTCGAATCGATGGGGTCTGGTGTGCGATGCGGCTCGCGGCATTCCCTTCTCGGGAGGGCTTAATCGTGTGTTAGATTTATCTTTTTCCTCAAATCGGGATTACGTCACTTAATCTTCTTGCGTTTCCTATTTGGTTCCGATGCGCCATGCGGTTCCGAAGGGATGAACGAGACGGCTGGAAAATTGACTCTCAGCCACTGATCCGAGACGGGTATAGACTCTGCAAATCTCACACGAGCTCGAGTTATCGAAACCGAAATATAACCCCAAAAAGATACGGAAAGTGAAACTGTTCGAGATGGAACCATATAGAGTACATAGAGTTGCGATATAATGAAGGAAACTAGGGTCATGTCCTGTTCGACGAGTACCGAGCTCGGTGTGCTCCAAGATTATTCGGTCACCTTTTAACTACATTTTCGATGCAAAATGGCGACGTCGTCACCTTTATCTCACAAAAAAACAGTATCTGAAAATTTTGATGAAACAATACATACATTTCTGCAAAACTGAATTTTCTAAAAACGTAAATCTGGCAACATTCGGATGTTCATACGGCGTTCTTCCTTGAAACGGCAAAACTGGTAAAAAAAAAAAAGGAAGGACGAGTAAAATGCCATCATCTTTGATGAAGGAAGCCAATAAGCATTTAAAATCCTCGATCTTGATATTTTCAATACTAAATCTTGCACTACTTTCATGTTAGTTTCCCCTAAATTCAAGAATACCCTTGGTTAGAGAAAGTTATACTCTTTCATTTTGTCTACAGACTTCTCTGCTGGGCGTTCAGCGCCGTCAAAACCTCATTGATAGGTTCCGCCGAATGTGGAGACTTTAACATCGGTGTAAGAATGTAGAGACTCTAAAATCTGGATAACTTCGTTACCAGGTTGCACGGCTTGAAACGAGAATTCGAAGGGATGAAATATTTAGGTACATAAATCAAACTCAGGAATAATTCGTTAAATTCACTAATATTAGAGTCAAGTCTTTTTTCCTTATTTTCTTTGCTATACAGGGTCCTGGTTTGTAGTTACGTAACTGATGAACAGTGTCTCTCGGATTCTTGACTACTATTGAAAATTCATAACGTTTTAAAAGATATAAATGTTGTGAAACACATAAATGTTGTGAAACACACAAATGTTGTGAAACACACAAATGTTGTGAAACACACAAATGTTGTGAAACACACAAATGTGAGACACACAAATGTTGTGAGACACACACATGTTGTGAGACACACAAATGTTGTGAAACACACAAATTCTGTGAAACACACGAATTTTGTGAAACACACAAACACATGTTTATTGGGTTTATTTAAATTAAGCTTAGCTCATTATCTACACTCATGTATGACTCATGTGTCACTTATGTGTCGTCAAAATTTGTCTAATCTCTTTCAGATAAAATCACTGGAATAGCTGAAAGAGCAATATTCATCTTAATTGTATAAAAACGAGACCTATGATAAAGCAAGAAGTGCGCAAAAAATGGCGTCGTTTCGGGCAAAACAGCACTAAGTGACAATATTCCACCAGAGAGCCAATGAAAAAAGTGCTTGCAAGTAAGAGGTCACCCTCCTCTGCCAATTTCTAACCTGAAAATGTGTTTGTTGTGTGTCCAAAACGCAACCACGAGAGAAAGCAGAAGATAGCTATTACGGCTGTCTTACCTAACAATATCCTAGCATGAAAATGATAAATACCCATTTTATGTATTTGAAATAAAATCGGTCGATTTTTAATCATCCAAACGATTTCTAGGAGTCTTTTGGGCGATTAGTGGCAATATGACAAAGAACAGAGGCTTCTTTCGACAAAATTTTCTGTTCAGAAGCTCCTGAGTCCATTTTCTCAAAACTTTGTGTTCGCTCTTATTGCTCTCTTCACTATCAAGGCAGCATTGACAACGCTGTCTCGGAGAGTCTAGGTTGTGTTTCCATTACTCCTCTCGTCAACAAGTGAAATTATCATCATTACTGGGTGGCACATTTTTCGGATTCACGGGTTGGCAGCTGAGTCCGGGAAATAAATCCCTCTCGCCCCCCCCCCCCCCCCCCCCCCC
>NW_017550575.1:899260-995217 GCF_001854935.1 Bemisia tabaci | reverse complement strand
TCCTCACGACTGGGTCCTGGAGTGATCCAGACGAGTGCTTAAAAGCTTTGTTTCAGCTACTCTGAGAGGTTAGTCGTGGCGAGGGGAGGAGGCTGGAGGGAGGGGGAGGGGGATGGGGGGGAGGACACGGAGCAGCCCAGATTGGCTCTCTTCCTCGAACTGATTTATCGTTGCGCAGCTATTTTCGCAACCGCTATTTCGCACTCATTTGTCACTTGGAAAAATTGGTTAGAAAACGTTTCTAAGTAAATAAAGTCTTGTAATGATAATATCATAATATTTGAGAATATGTATATTCTAACTTCGATCAAAATCAGCGAACATTGTAATGCAATGTCTGAAAGGTAGTAGCACTGAATATATTGGTATTTGGAGTGTAGCAGAGTGCTAGAAATAATGCAAAATTTTCTTTAATAAACTTACATTTTATTAAGAAACTTAGACCTAAGTCTAAGTTTAAGACTTTGGTCTAAGTTTGTTGGTAAAATATAAGTTTTTTTAAAAAACATTTTTCATTATTTCTTTGACTTAGGTCTAAGTTTATTAATTAAATGTATAAATTTTTTAAAGAAAATTTTACATTATTTCCAGCACTCGGCTACACTCCAAATACCAATCTGCTCCAACTACCAAGTAGTAAGAGGAAATAAATTATGAAAATAAAAACAAGTTTTGCCTTCCCTTGCATGTTTTGAATTTTAATTAATTCACACAAGAGGCTTTTTGGGCTGAGCCCATGATCAGTGATGACATCACACATCAAAGCAATTACAATACACATGCGTGGACTATTAAAAAATTCATTAAGTTTTAAAATATGCAAGGTAGGGCTAAGTCTTTCTTTTCATAAGGAGGAATTGGTCTACTACATCAGACGTCGCCTACTTTTATCTCGGTGTATTGTGGTGTGCTTTTTGATACATCGATTGATCTGTCATTTAAAACTATGGAAAAGAATCGATAAACAGGGTGTTTGCAACGAACACCTTAATGATGGATTCTTTACCATGGCTTCGAATGGGGGAATATCAAAAATCGACCATTCACACCTCGGCATGCGGGATCTCTGAATTAAATTGGTACTGCAGGCTGATTGTTGAAATTGATAGACAAAGCGATAGACATAGAAGACATAGAGAGTATGGAGCAATCCTATTGGTTCCAATTGATCGTTATCATATACTAAGAAAGAGAATTATGGACTTACTATAGGGTCACTCGTGGTTCACCGTTAGTTAGTATATTATTTAACTTATGTGTCTCTTGCAACCACCCGCTTCCACCAATACTGTCGTACTAAGGTGGAACGCCGCATGAACATTCGAGAGTTGCCAAATTTCCCCGCATAAAACATGTATTTTTAAAGGAAATTATGTTTATTTTTCCTTGAAATTTTCAGACGTGTTAGATAAAATTGCGAACAAAATTGTCCGAAAAAATTGAAGAAAAATACTGCCGATTTTCCTAGTAAATTAGGTTACAATTGAAGGAGATATGGCAGCGTCTGAAGGCTCATACGGTGTTTTTCCTTGACACGTCAGAATAGATTCCCTCTATATCCTTGTTTGTATTCTTTGTCTATAGCTTTAACTATGAATTTCAACAATTAGCGCGCTGTCCTTTTCATAATTGAATAACTGCAACAGTGGCATTCTCGAATATTAGTGCCTGGTTGAAACCAAATAGCGCCATCTCCTATCTATCAGATTAGCGCTTAAAACCCAGGACACAATGTCGCACAAACCGTCTTCAAAAGACGGCTTTACTTGATTAACAATTTTTTCAAATAAAAGTGCCGATATACCGTACTCTGACCGACAGAAAAAACCGCGAGCCACTGTAGCACCCTCTGGATGAAAGAAGAATCAACAAAAGAGACTGACGACCATAATGTTACGATACAAAGTATGCTCGGCTTTTATTCAGAGAGCAGTTCAACGAGGGTCGATAAAACCCAACGCGTCACGTAGTGGAGTTTCAGGGACCTGCGGCGAGAGGAGACGGAAGGGGGGGGGCATCCAGCGCCAGTGTAAATAATTTGTCCGCAGCGTAAAAACGGGGTACACCGATGAAAAAAAGCCCCGACCGTGCATGATCATTGATTAATAATATCACAATCCCAAACTAAGATTTGATGACCGTATTGGAATCAGATTATTCCTGTGAGAACGCTGTTGTCACGTTTCTAACACGACGCACCCGTAAAAATCTCGGTCGGAAATCCAAAAAGCAGGCTACTTCGGAGCCTTTCAGATACACCTTTATTTCAGTGATATTGCTACTATTGATAAAGAATTGAATTTCTTAGTCCCTCGTGTAAAAAATGAGCCTAAGATTTTTTTTTTTTTAATTTTTATTTTACTGTCTTGATATTTCATGAATGCCCCGGATGGGATTAAGAAAAATTTCCTAGACGTCTCGTTAATTTTGTCACTTTTAGACACGCCTAATGCGGTAATGGCTGGGCTTATTTTCTTACCAAACGGCGATGGGAACGTGGGAAAAAATTGTAGTTTCATTCAAATGATGAACAAATTTGACAACAATTGGAATCAATAATACCAAATGGAACTGAATCCATAACCGAGGGACATATTTTTTTTTTTTTTTTATGCAGAGTGAAAAAAAATACATATCGCTCTCGATCGGTCCCGTGGTTGTTTGGAGAAACACTCACTACAAATGGGCTAATACCTCGGATTATCTGCGTTCAACGCGTGAAAATTATGCAACAACGTTGTTCAGTAATTCTTTGTCAATAAATGAATTTCTTTGACACAATGGCAGTCCGCGCTCAATCGATTGGACTGAATTTTACAATGAGCCACTATTTCTAGCTCGTTTTTGAAGCAACATTATTTGAGGAGCTTGGAGGACAAGGCGCATAAGTGCAGTTGTTGCTATTTCGAAAAATACGCGCTCAAAGTTTTAAAATTACAAGGATCCTAATGGCGGAAAAAATGTTCAAACTGACTTTTCGATGCTACGAATTGGAATTTGGGAGCGAATCTTTGGCAGAATATGCATCAAGACTAGTTTTGCCTGAACTCATTAATTCTCAATTTGTTCAAAAACTGCACGTAAGCGCCTTGTCCTCCAAACCCATCATCAGTGCCTGAAGTTTCCTCATGTAGATAGGTGGTGGTCCGGATGAGCCAGGACAAGTTCAAAGTTTTAAAATTACAAGGATCATAACGGCGGGAAAACAGTTCAAACTGACTTTTTGATGCTACAAAATTGGAATTTGGGAGCGAATCTTTGGCAGAATATGCATTAAGACTAGTTTTATCGGAAGTGACTATAATTCTCAATTTTTAAAAAACTGCACTTATGATCCTTGTCCTCCAAACCCATCATTAGTGCCTGAAGTTTCCTTATGCAGATAAGTGGTAATCCGGATGAGCCAGAAAAAGTGCCTTATTGCAATTGTTTAAAGATTTTTCCGACGTCCAAACATTGAAGCATGGATAATAGGATGGAGCATTTGAACCTCAATCTTCCATGCTCATAAAAAAGCATGAAGCTGACTGATCGCGTGATCGCCGTATCTTCGGAATCGCTGATGATACTGCCTTGATAAGGAAAAACGCCGTATGAGCCTTTAGACGTTGCCAGATTTCCTTCGCTAAAAACCAAATTAACTAGAAAAATGTTGAACTTTGTTTCGAATTTAATATTTCGATAATTTTGTTGGCAACTTGATCTCACATATCCGAAACTTTCACAGAAATATATGTAAAACTTTCCTCAAAAATACATATGCTTCATCCGGAGAAATTTAGCAACTCTCGGATGTTCATACGGCGCTCTTCTTTAGCACGGCAGTATAGGGGTTTGGATTTTCGCGTCCTTAGTACCTTAATCTTTCCGGGATCATCACGGGACAATCATTCGCGCTTTTGTCCTGGTTACACGCTCAAATTCCCATCAATTTCCGATTAAATGGTGACTGGTGCGCACCATCTACCATCAAATTCCTGCAGCCTGCAAAAATTTGATAGTAGATGATGGAGCTGTGGGGCTCATCTTTCATCTGATTTCCACACAACCGTGCTTGTTTTATGCTTATTTCAATCAACACGCTGTTTTAATTAATTTTACTCATCAATCTAGATAACTCTCGACCGCCATCTTGGTCATCGTTTTGATCGGAATTTGACCGAAATTTGAGCGTGTAACCAGGCCATTGGCACGGCAGTTAGGGGTTTGGATTTTCGCGCCCTTAGTGCCTTAATCTTTCCGGGATTCGCGCTTTGACTCAAACGCACACACCTAGTTTAGAATTCCGGGCGACAGATGGCGCTGAAGACTAAGCGGCCGATCATTGGCTCCACCTCCGACACCTCCATCCTCGAGGTCTGAGACCACGCGTTAGCTTTGGGATGACAGATTCGAACCCGCCTAATTAATAGAATCTCCGATCGCTTGGACGCCTCCCACTCGCCCCCTCCCTTGCGCATCCCCCCCCCCCCCCCCCCNCAGTCAAACATTAAATATACAGCTGTAATTCCACTTCGGATGGCTCATCACTGCCAAACCACCTCCAAATTCTTATGCGAGTCGTCAAGTTAGCTCACTTTAAACGCAAATTTGGCAACGGTGGAATCGCGTCGGGACGTCTCCTTTGGGCCGACCGATTCATAACCGAACTTGCCGTCAAGATGTTTGTTAGTGTCATGTCGCGGGGTTGAGGGCGGGGGGGGGGGGTCAAAAGGGACTCCCCGTTCCTCATTCATCACGACTTAAGCCCTTGATTGGTGTAATTAAGGTGGACCCGTGCGTCTGATATTCCCGCAACGCCCAATGTGCCCATTAGAATTTTCGATCCGACACTTACTTCGCCCGTGGAGGGCTCTCGTGTTACGGCTGGGATTTTCAGGGAGAATCTGATGGAGGATTTTTTGCCTTTTTCCAGGGAAAATGTTTGTCTCTGCGCAAAACATCGGAAATGATCCCACCTATAATAGGTACCCGACCTAAGTCGTCGATTTCTTTCGTTCACGATAACTATCGTTAGATTTACGTTAGCTGATTCAAATTTTGTAATTTTGTCCATTTTGGTCTTACAAAGAACTGTATGGATTTTCGGTTAAATCGCATTTACCATTTACTTTTAAACGGTAATTAACGTAAGTGCCCTACTTACTTTCCACTGAACTGTTTTTATGAAAGTTCCATTCCTTGGTTTCCTTCAGGGATTTTTCAGGGAGAATCTGATGGAGGATCTTTTGCCTTTTTCCATGGAAAATGTTTGTCTCTGCGCGAAACATCGGAAATGAGTACTGTATAATGATGCCCACAAATCTGCCATCCACAGCAAAAACACAGTAACTTCACTCAAAATTTTGCATTTATCTCCAGCACATACTGTTCTATTACAAGAAAATTCAAATGCCAAAAGGTTTCATTTATTCATGTATAGCTCCGAATGGTATGACGGAAGTGTATCGAAAAAATGAAAGATTAATATTTGTTAGGTTTTTCATGGTAAAACAACATTTTCAGAAAAAAATTGAAATAGTGTTGAATGGAGATATGACGTTTTTACTTTGGGCGGCAGAAATCCTATGCACATAGTTCCTTTTGACTTAAATCCTTTTCACATGATAGTTCTTTTTAGCATGACTACGTATGACTTGATGAGTTCAACCAAGAGTACACGGAAAAAAGTATATGTTGATATTACATTTATATTGTTAAAAACATGTCCGACAAGTTTCAAATGCTGATTTTACATTTGGAGAAATGCTAACTTAACTACGCCTACTGTAAAACGAACAAATTCAAATGTTGTTTTAGCAATTTTGTATTGTAAAATCAGCATTTGAAACTTGACGGGCATTTTTTCAACAATTTAAATGCTAGATCAGCATTTAATTTTTTTCCGTGTAGCCTAACTACACTGCTAAACTTGATATTATTCTGTTCCCAAACTCAAATTCAGTCGAGTCAAATGAGATACATCGCAGAGCCAATTTGAGTAGTTCATAGTAATTTTGAAGGCAATCAGTGGGCTGATATTGAAATTGATAGACAAAGCTTTAGATTAAGAAGAGAGAATCGAGATGGAACAATCGTTTTGGTTGAAACGAAGGGGTCTTGCAGTCGAAGGGGAAAATGCTGGACTAACTAGACTACATTTTGCAATTTGGAACTATAAATTCTAGCTTGGTTTAAAAACAACGAATGTGCCATTGGTTTCCCTAAGCACATTAGTGTTTTTCCAGAAGAGCCAGAATTTATAGTTCCAAATTGCAAAATGCAGTCCAGGGTCTTTTGTAGGAAGACATGGGTTTGTCTACTGCAACCATCTGCTCCCACCAATGGATGGCTACATGTTCTCTTTGTCTTCTATGTCTATTGCTTTGTCTATCCATTCCAATAGTCAGCCTTTGTTCCTATATTAAATTTGAGTCGCGTTTTTTGCTAAATAAACGTTCCATGAGAGGACATTAGGCAACGTTGGGTGTGGTCGGGCTGATTTTAGTTCCGATTGTGAAATGGTCCGCGTTAGGCAGAAAGGAACCAAGTCACATCAGCTATCGCCAAATTTAACCGGGCAATTTATTTTTTTACATTAGAACGGTTGTGCGGATTCGTGTGCAATTTTCAATAGATTTTCTGCATAGTACGAAGGAAATTCCTTAAAATTTTCAAAGGAATCGGGAAAAACGCTCTCTTGCAAAAAAAAAAATTGCCCGGTTGAATTAGGCAATAGCTGATGTGGCTTGGTTCTTTTCTGCTGAACGCAGTCCAAATGGCGATTTATTCTCGATTTTATGGACGAAAAGTGATCACGATTTTATCGAACCAAAAATTGCGATTTTTAGCGATTTAGTCGCCATATATCACCATTTTTAATGCGATAATATCTCGATTTATTGCCATTGATATAATCGCGATAACAAAAGGTTACATGTAAAAGGTTTTGCAGATTTTTGTGCAAATTTCAGTGAATTTTCGACGAAGTACGAAGCCAATTCCTTAAAATTTTCAGAGGAATCCGCACGAACGTTCACTTGCAAAAAATTAAATTGCCCAATTAAATTTGGCAACAGCTTGGTTCCTATCTGCTGAACGCGGTCCAAATGATGTACTTGATTCTGACATGCGATCAGGCTTTAAGAGTTCGAAACTCAGCGACTACACTCATCGTGATTTCTCAACAAAGAAACAACTCTCATTTCAGCCGCTGAAGAAGTTCGTAACGGCCGCGTCGAACGAGCTGGAGGAAGGGATAACCGGGACCCTACGACCGCGATCGGGGGGTAAATCTCGCCGTGAAGTGGCAACGTAAATTTCGGTCGGAATGGGGTGGCGCGGGAGGGAGGGGGAAGAAAAAGGAAAGAAAGAGCAAGAAATGCATTTTACAGGGCCCCAGAACCGGAGCCGGAGCAGATGTTGGATTCGTTGGGTCAATATAAGTCGCATTTTATTGGAGTTAACAGTTTTCGCCGGCCCCGACGCCCGAACGGCCCCCGTGGCTCCTGTTTTCAATAACCCGCTCGCGCGCGCGGGGAATAAATGGGACCGCCGCCTGCTCGGCCAAAACCGCGCACGTGCACGTCGGATTCTCGCGGCAGTTATGCGGTTTTGGCGAGTGCTCCACCGAGCCAGTGGCATGGCGTGAATTGCGATGTATCGATTGTTATGCCATTTAAATCTATGGTAAAGAATCGGTTATTAAGATGTTTGCTGCGAACACCCTGTTTATCGATCCTTTTCCATAGCTTGAAATGGCATGACAATCGATATATCGCAATGCACGCCATGCCACTGCTCCGAGCTTACTTTTTCTCGCTTGCGCGCCGCCGCCAAGGAAAGAGTTATCACAGTGGCGCGGCGTGCTTTGCAATCTGTCGATTGATCTGCCATTCAAACCTACGGAAAAGGATCGATAAAGAGGTAACTTGCAACGAACACCGCAATATTCGATACTTTACGATAGCTTCAAATGGGGGAATATCGATCGATTCACGCCTAGCCGCTGAGTTATCATAAACCAATCGCACCGGGATGCTCCTGGTCCTAGGAATTTTCAGCCGTCAAATCCAACGCTTTATGTTCCGGGTTGGAGGGAGAGCGGGGGAAAAAGCTCCTTAGGAGCAGCCCTTTCCCCTCCGCCCACGCGCCAGGGCTTAGCTTTGTTTGTTTCCAAACACCAAAGCTAATCATCGACTCTTCTAAGCGCACGTCTGGAGAAAATCAGTGACGTGGTGTGCTTTGCGATGTATCGATTGATCTGTCATTTATACCTATGAATAGGATCGATAAATAGGGTGTTTGTAACGAACACTTTAATGATCGATTCTTTACCATAGCTCCAAATAGGGAAATATCGATAATCGATCATTCACGCCTCGCCATATAAGAAAATATATTGTGGGGATCCACTGATGTCTTGCCTGCATAGTGAAAGCTACGTAAGAGGATGTACACTAAATTTAGTCAAACGGACGTATTTCTGCCGAACAGAACTATGTGCATTGGGAAATGAGCCCTGAGACCCTTAAGAATATGTGTATAACAGGACAGCTTACAATAGTGGCTAAAGTAGAATTTTTTTGTCGTAAAATCTACGTTAAACATTTCAGTCACTTTTTTTTTAGCAATCAAATCGTTATATATCAGCAATTTAATTTTTTCCGTGTGAACACAAATATAGATGCAGACGACAATTGCTATGACATAATGGTCGTTTCAAAAACTTAAATGATACCCACCAAATCGACAAAAAAGTTCAGGAACAACAGCTCTGGTCTCAGATCTGGCGTTGGAATCGAGGGACGTATTTTGGCAGAAACGCCAAAAGAATTGGGCGTAGGTGCCTTTTTTTAGTTAAACTATGAGTTTAATTTCTAATTAAAGTAAAGTGCTAAGAGACATACACTCATGTGTTGTTGAGAGGATGCTTGCTTCGTTACATATCGGGCATTTAGAATGCCGCGTCGCATCACACTCGTAGTGAGGAGCAACCATATTCGAGGATACAACTATACGTACTTGCGAGTAACCAATGGTGGTATCTTAGGAAATTGAAGGCGTTTCTGTGCGGCTACTGCTTGACGCATGTCTTCGCTGAGTTCGCTGTCACTTTCGTTAGGATAAAATACGATATAGTCTTAAAAGTTATGAATCTTTTTGTCTCATATTCCTTAACGCACCACTAAAAGGAAATTAATGATAATTACAACCACGTTTGCTTGGGATTTGAAAACATTTATGGACGCTTTTAGTATGATTCTGATTTAATGCTGTTTTCTATGATTATTACATTGGATTTTTGTTCGGTCCTTTAGACTTCAGAGAGTAACTTTGAATATCAATGTCCAAACAAAAGAATCATCAAGTTGAGCAAAGGGACTGTTAACATTTCCGTTTGAGACAAAAGTTTCTGAATAACAGCCAACAGTGAAGAGTTTACCTAAAGAAAACTAAGCGAGAAAAATATATTTGAAGTTTTATCCGCCTGAGAGGCTCCATATTAAAACAAACTTCTTATTCTATAGACTAAATATTCTTTGCAAACTTTTAAATAATTGACAGGAGAAAATATGATTCTGACGCGCTCAGAACAACCCTGAGTTCATTTTCTTTCCTTTTCATTTTTTTCAAAACCTTAGTTTCCCTTTCGCGAAACGCTACCCAAGTTCGAAAATTCATGCCAAGTCAAGTCATGTTTTGTTGGCTTGACTTGGGGAGAAGAATATCATATGCGCTTCGGCTGCAGAAATATAATTAATTGAATTTTCGTAATTTACACAAAATCACGGCATTGCCGTCACAGATTTCACATCCCCATCGGATAATTTTCATTGTGGCAATATTGTGAATTTCATTGTCACAAGCTTTGATTGGTAGCTTGGCACAATCTCCTGACAATATTATGGAAATATTTTAATGTTTGGGACGCGTTTTTTCAAATTTTTTAATCACTCGAACAGAGCAGCATATCGCAGATAGAACGGCAGCTCTGTCGGAAGGCGCAGTTGAATATCTTCCCGCCCTGTGATCCTGCATGAGACCCATCGAGAAGGGGAAAGGGCGGGGGAGGGTTGTCTGGACGAGAAAATAACAAATAAATTATTTGGTAACAGACGAAGTGCCAAGCGCCGGCTTGCGGCAAAATTCGCACGCCTTTATGAATATATGACGTTCATAACACCTCATTTTTCGTCTCGCTCCGTGCTGCCCCCCCCTCCCCCTCCCGTCGCCTCCGACCGGGCGATGTATGGCCCGCAGTACCAAACTGTCTAAGCTAAAACGACACTTTGAACCGAGTCGCTGAACGGGGAACGAGCAGTGGTGAGGCTCGAATGATCGATTATTATCGATATTTTCCCATTTTAAGCTATGGCGAAGAATCGATCATTAAGGTGCTCGTTGCAAACACCCTGTTTATCGATCTTTTTCCATAGCTTCAAATGGCAGATCGATAGATATATCGCAAAGCGCGCCACGCCACTGGGAACGAGGGTTCAATATCCATGAGCGCATTTTTTTATGGAACGCATCGTGGAGATAAGCTATTAGGTTCGTAATATGGATAAGTCGTAAATATAACAAAAATTCAGTATGTACTGTTGTCCAAGTTCCGAGCCAAATAAGCATTTTATGAATATGAGAGATGGATGAGGTCATTACGTCATAGCCAACGGTATTGGTGCCTGTACTCATCGCAAAGGGGAAATAATCAGTTCAGCAAAATTGTCTTCTTTTAGAGCTGGAGGAGTAAAAATTGCGAATAAGAAATCGGGAACGCTATTGCAGACGCGTTTTGAGTTTGGTGCGAGTCCCATCATCAGTGAAGTGAGGGCTGAGGGGCCCTGATTTTCTACCTCCGAACTTAAAGACTTCGTTAAAACGACACTGAGGTTGGGCAAGGGGCCGCGTCAGTCAGCGAACTTACACGAATATTGACCCGTCACACAAATATTTTAACTCCCAAGTAGCTCAAATTGCATAGGCGCTGAATTGAAGGTGTTTTAGTTTCTCGCTTGTCCTAACGAAAGAACGACACTTCGTTTCATCGTTACCTCCCACTCGTAAATTGTATTTTTACCAGAAAATGAATGGGCATTTAACCTGAAAATACTATCGAATTTCTTTCGATCACACGGTAAAACCAGGCAAATTTCGGATAGATTTCACACGGTCACATTCCTGTGACAAACATTATTGATGGAGTCTATGTGAATATTATAAGGTCTGTGTTTTCTCTAAAAATAACTGAATCTTCAGACATTTCAACGGGAGAATCTGAGTTTACTCCCAAGTAGCTCAAATTGTATAGGCGATGATTTGAAGGCGCTTTAGTTTCTCGCTTGTCCAAACGAAAGAACGACACTACGTTTCATCGTTAACTCCCACTCGTAAATTGTACTTTTACCAGAAAATCAATGGGCATTTCACCTGGAAATTTTACCGAACTTCTTTTGATCACACGGTAAAACCAGACAAATTTAGGACAGATGGACACTGTCACATTCCTGTGACAAATATTATTGATGGAGTCTGTGTCAATATTATAAGGTCTACACGGAGAAAAAAACTTCGTGCGTGGGACCCGAAAGTTAGGTCATATGGATCTCTGAAGATTTCGGATTGAGCATCTGAAGCACTTCAGATGTAAGAACTGAAGTTTCAGATGTGTGATCCGAACCTCGACAGCTAGACCCAAAGTGTTCAGATGCTCAATTCGAAAACTTTAGAGATCCATATGACCTAAACTTCGGGTCCCACGCACGAGGTTTTTTTCTCCGTGTTTGTTTTCTCTAAAATAATTGAATCTTCAGACATTTCACGGGGAGAATCTGAGTTTACTGACAAAGTTCTGGACGCGTTGAAATAATTCCCACTGTGCTCGAACCAGGGTTCGGCTGCCGACTCAAAAATGTCGTCTTAAATTAGTTGAAGTCAATTTCTCCGGCTCAGCTGCGAGCGGAGGATGTCGCGTCGCTTCGTCTCACGCTGGCACAATTTCCGGATTTCCCTGGAAATCAGCCTAATTCCTATTAGACTCAATGTAAAAATGCTGATTTTCTGGACTATCCGGCAACAATGCACGATGGGAAAGACGGGGATGCCTGAAATATGATACCCCCTTCTCCGCCGTGATCCAGATCTCCTTTATATTCATACGGATGGAGAATCTCAAGCATCAGGTAAGTCGTCGGTCCTCTGGCGTAAGGGCGTATCTTGGTTTCCACATGAGCCCCAGAAAGCGAGGAAGTAAACGAAGAACAGGGCTCACCTGAAAATTGAGATACGCCTTTACGTCAGAGGACCGACGAAGTATGCTCCCCTCTAATTAAAATTCTCTCTTGAACAAAATCGCCTCACTCGGAGAAGCTGCACTATTCTTAGTGTCCGCCTGAAAACTATCAACTTTACTAATAGAAATGGGACATTGACTCTGGGTTAAATTCTGTAGTTGAAAAAAAAAAGGTGATGCATACGGTTAAGGGCCGCAGTGAAATACACTACACTATGAAAGCATGAGAGAAGCACTACCATGCTAAGGAAGAACACCGTATAGATATTCAAGAGTTGCCAAATTTCCTTCACTTAAATGTTCATTTTTAGGAAAGTTATGTATTATTTGCCTTGAAATTTTCAGGAAATTTAGATTCGATTGCGAACACAATTCTCTAGGAAATTGGAAGGAAAATATTAATAAGTTTACCAGGGATTCATGTTTCATTAAAGGAAATTTGGCAGCGTCTGAAGGTCAATGCGGCGTTTTTCCTTAGCACAATAGAGTGAAAGCCATTTCACAAGTTAAGTTAACTGAGCCTGGAGTGATTCGAACCACGGTAACTCTCGCTGGATGGGGCGTGCATGAACTGGAAGCGAAAAAGAAATGAAATCTCAAATTTTGAATAGTGCTCTTTGGACCGAGGGTCAAGTGGCTCAACTGACTCTTCCCATGTACCTTGGATGGAGAAGAGGAGGAGGATATAGGCAAGAGACAAAACCTCGCAAACATCCTTTAAATTATGAGAAACCTCCTATGAAAATAGGAAAGTATCCGCAGAGAACAGAAAAAATCGCAAAAATCACCGAAACGCGCTAATGCCCTTAAAAAAACATGGTTGTACAAGTAGCATCCTTTATATTTATGATAAAACTTACAATTAAAATAATAAGTTTAAAACAAACCACGATGTTATTCATTATGTATAATCTCAAATGGATTAAATTTTGCAATAAGGAACCACTATATTTGGCTCTTCCATAAAAGCACATGACTGCATAGGGAAACTAATGGCATGTACGCTGTTTCTAAAATTGGCCAGAAATAGTGGTTCCTTATTGCAAAATGTAATCCAAATAATTACTTAAACGTAGCCGAAGCTAAATTCTATCGCAGTACTCTGCGATAGGATATACCTAAGCAGAGGGTTATTTAATGGTGTTCAGAGGACATTTATATTTCATGCTGCTAAAAAATGTGGGAAAAATTAGGTAAAACTTCTTTTTACGGACGAGTTTTACCGAATTTCGACGAAAACGAAGCCACTATGTAGAAAATCATACGATCCGTGGCATTAAAATTTCATTACTTGTGTCTCCTTCTTGTCTTATAGAATCTAAGATACGTATAGTTCAATTGAATAAAACTAAATTTGGCTTCTTTGCAGCTGACGTCACAGGCGCCTTGTAATAGTTCCCATTCATTCTTACGGCTCTCAACTAACGAGCACACCCCTTCTTTCCCACCTGTCTCTGGTTCCATTTCGCAGAAATACGTCTAATTTTCTTCTTTGTCCGTAGCTCTGCCTATACCAATTCCAACAATCAGCCTGCAGGCATGTTCTCTTTAGAGTACCTGTATAGGGAGAGTACTGACAGATCGGTTCGTGGAGGGCTTAGGGCCCAAAAGTGCAGCCACCCTTCTAACCAACTTCTAACGCACAAAATTTCACTGCCAGTCAGCAGATTCCAATTCTAACCAAGATGGCCAAGAATGTACAGAAATGAGCGTTCTTCCGCGAAATTGAGTAAATTTATGCAAAAACTGAGTCAAACACGTGCTTAATAAAGGACGGTTCGTAACAATAGTATCAGTAAATCGCTCTGGATAATTGAAATTCATAGGTTGGCTGCCCTTTTGGGCCCTAACTTTATTCGCGGAGGCATCAGTGAAGGCCTGATGGACTTTCAGAGTTTCAGATCTGTCGGTACTCTCCCTGTACAGGTACTCTAGTTCTCTTAATAAAAAACCAAAAGTCGATTTTTGGCGGGAATTTTGGCTACAGTGCCCACTGCAGGGAGCAATGGTGACGTCGACTCATTCCGATGGAGCAGCAGTTGGCGATTGAATTCCATTGCAGGTGTGCCAATAACACTGTTAGCAAGCGCAGGGTCCCATAAACCTAACACTCGCCATTGTTATTTTCTCTCAGCTGATAAATTGATTCTTCGTCGTTGGTCCTTTTCTCGGCCTCATCGATACTTTCTAACGACTTGACCTAACCCAACGTGCAGCAAATTCTCGAAGTTCGATGGTTCGATAGATCGATTCTCGTCACGCGACTCTCGTCGACCAGTCGGGAACACTTGGGACTTTTTGCCAACCCTCTTGCTCTGATTATGAGTAATGGTTTCGCCGAGCGGATATTCTTATTCAAAATCTTCCCGAGCGAAATTTAAATGCTTCGGTCGGAAGTCGATCCCGCTCCGTAACGTCGGAGTCAGTGGCGTGGCGTGCTTTGCGATATATCGATTGATCTGCCATTTAACCCTATGGAAAAAGATCGATTTACAGGGTGTTCGCAGCGAACACCTTAATAATCGATTCTTTACCATAGGTTTAAATGGCATAACAATCGATATATCGCAAAGCACGCCACGCCACTGGTCGGAGTGAGGTGATTGCAAGGGACTCGTGAAAAGAGCATTGATACAGCTTTTCGTTTTCTGAACTGTGATTGTAGTCGCCAAGCGTAAAACGACTAACTGATTTCTGAGATGGAGACTGCTGTTGGAATAAATGAGGAATTTATGGTCAATTGAGAAGTTAGACCCTCCAAAGTTCTCTGGGGGAAGTTGAGTAATGATATTGGGCATCACAATTATTTTGTCAATTCTGTTTTTTCAATTACAATGTATCTAAGCTTCTATATGATTTTTCTTTTTTGGGACTGTGATTGTCCTCGCCAAGCGTAAACGGACTAACTGATTGCTGAGATGGAGACTCCTGCTGTCAGAATGAATGAGGAGTTTATGATCAATTATGAAATTAGACCCTCCAAAATTCTCTGAGGGAAACTTGGAGTAATGGTATTGAGCGTTAGAATTATTCTGTTTTAGTTTTATTCAATTGCACTATACGTATCTTAGATTCTGCAAGACAAGAAGAAGACACAAGTAATGAAATTTTAGTGCCACGAATTGTATGATTTTCTCCATTCATTCGTCGAAATTCGATAAAACTTGTCCGTAAAAAGAATTTTTAAATAATTTTTCCCACATTTTTCAGCAGCATGAATTTTCGCGAGTGGATTTGGTGGACTTTCTTAACCAGATCGGCAAGGTTGCAATCCAAAGGAGAGAAACGCTCTGATGCAGTTAAGTACTAATCTCAGCAGCTTGATGAATGTTGGCCAACGTTTGCATCCGTCCACTTTTCAACCCACCTCGGGACGAGGGTCGAGAATTTTGGAAGTGGTTGTCACTGCTGCCGGCATTAAAACCAAATGTTGTAAGCACACTGTCACCCAAAGGGAATTTCGTTGTAACGGAAGTTAGCGTTAAGTTAAAAATTCGCCCACGGAGGCGGCAAAGTACTAATTGCCTCAGAGCGTCAAAAAGTCAAACCCTGTAAAGTATGGGGACGCACTATGCAGAGCTTTAAAAATTCACCAGTGTACGAATTGCATGAGTGTGAATTGGACGTATTTCTATCAAACGGAACTATGTGCATAATGACGTGAGCCCTGTTATGCATGTATTCTATGGGTCTCAGGGCTCATGTCTTAATGCACATAGACCCGTTTGACAGAAATACGTCCAACTCTGGATCCGTGCCCGAAGTTTGGACCCATTTGGAGCGTCTCGGCAACCAAAACCGAACGTATCCACGCTTGGCAAAATTCGTGGGGTCGGGCCGGGGCTGCATCTAAAAGGCAACGTTGCCGAAATTCACGAATTGCGTCAATGGGTGAGGAGCTCCTCGAGCGAGGGGTTGGCGACGCCGCTCCGATGTTCACGCTGAGGTAAACTAGTTGCAAACACCCGGAGGTAAGGGGTGGAATCCGGGGAAAGGGATTAATTTAAGAGAGTGAAATGTTGTCGGGGGGTGTTGACGGCCGCGGCGAGGGGGGAGGCTCCACTTCCACGGTTTTGGGAAAGCCGAGGAAAAACGTCGTGCGAACATTCGAGCGTTGCCAGATTCACCTCGATAGAAAATCGATTTTTGAAACAAAATTATAAATATTTTTCCCTGGAATTTTCATATACTTTAGATCGAATCACGAATAAAATCCTTTTAAAAATTGGAGGGAAAATTTTCCGAGGTTATCCGGAAAATTCGTATTTTGTCGATGGAAATTTGTGGACGTCCAAATGAATATATGACGTTTGTACAAAGCACGGCAACGCGATGCGACGTGCCTCAAGCGAAAGTTGACAACATTCCGTATACATGTGGCAATTTACCGGGCGAGCGTGGAGAAGCTTTTTGAAGAGCTTGTGGGCAGGAATTGGACTATTTCTATCAAACGGAACTATGTGCATTATGACGTGAGCCCTGTTACGGAATATATTCTTATAGGTCTCAGGGCTCATGTCTTAATGCATATATTTCCGTTTGACAGAAATACGTCCAATTCAGTCCGGAGTTCGTGCGCCGCACAGTGGATCAAGTCACTGGGAGAGGTCGGACATGAGATTTTTTACTAAAACTACAAATGTTGATGTTTATTTAGTCACATATTAAACTTTAAGGGATGGCTCTAACGGAAAAGCACACGAGGAAACCAATGAAACCACTTTTAGAACCTCAAAAATTTGTATAAACCGAGTTATTGGTGTTTAAAGTTTCCAAATTTTGTCTCACCTCTCCTATTGACTCGATCCATTGTGCGCCGGCTGGTTTGATGCCGGAAATCTTGAGTTTCCGGGGATTTGAAGGAGAGTCTTTTTAAAAATTGAATGGATACAACCGGAATCCGGCCTAACCGCATTTCTTGTTGTCTAGTTTTATCTCGTGTTTTATTTTATTCGCAGGGAACTGAACTACTTAACGCTTTTTAACATTTTGTGAAGTTACTCAAAATTAAGACAAATACTCTTAGACAAATTCAAAGTGGAGCGCTCCATTTTCCAACTGTCTCTTTTGTTGATACCCTCGTCCATCGATTTCGATAGTTAGTCTACTGCGGGCTGATTGTTGAAATTGGTAGACAGAGCATTTAAGAAATATAACAAAAAGGATATGAGGGGACCCTATTGGTGGAAGCGGGTGGTTGCAATGGACAAAGGACGTAAGTAGTAGACTAGCTAACGGCAATCCACGAGAGACCCGATAGTTATAGTCCATCATTTACCCCTGTAGTCTATTAGAAGCACCCATCTCAAGCAATAGGAGCTCTTAAGATGCCTGATATCTTCTTTTTCTATCGCTCTGTCTATCAACTTCAACAATCGGCCCGCTGATGAGTTAAAGGCTAATTTGAATTAGTTACTTAAGATTGAAAGAAGCTTATCGACAAGGCATTAAATATGCTTCCAATCGAGTGAGAAGCCATATCCGGATAAAAAGTGACGAGGTTTTACTTACTATGCATACTCATCAATTTGTGGCTCCTTAAGAGTGGAAAGTAAACTTCTCTTACCTGAAACATATTAAAAAAAAACGATCTCGTCAATGTTGCACATAAGACATTTTTTATCGAGAGTTTTATTTATTCCCTGTGAGCGAATATCTTAATTATATGAACGGAAGAATAAATGTATCAAATTTATATACAATTAAATCATTTACAATCGAAGATTTTGAAACATCGCTATGTAATATGCATTTTCAGACTTTAGTAATCTATTTGCATTCAAAAAAGTCTTCGGACTTTTACCATTAAAACCAGTGAAAACGTACAGCGAGGTATTTTAAATCAGCGACTATTTCGAATTCTAGGAGATCGTGTTGCCCATACATTAAGATGCAAACGAATCTGGCTGCAAAGCGCTCAAATCTGTGATACACAATCGGATTACATTTTGCAATTAGGAACTACTGTTTCTGGCTTATTTTAGAAACAACATATATGCCATCGGTTTCCCTATGTATATAAAAAGGTGATTTTATGAAAGAGCCAGAGATGTCGGTTCCTTAATGCAAAATGTTATCCAATGGAACAAGATAAAACCAGAAAAAATATTAGATGTAAAATCCGAGAAATCAAATCACTGTATCAACAACTGAGCAACTTAAACTCCCGACATAAAAAAGTCATAAGCGGTTTCCGATAAATTACCTGAAGTTAGATTTTTCTATTTTATTTTTCATAATCTCCGACCCCATATTTTATGCAGTTCGTGTCGGTGAAGTTTTTATTGCGCCCATCAAACGCTCGGGAGGGGCATAAAAGCGATGAGGATTCGAAATCTTAATCAGAGGGGTGATCAGCGGGAAAATCGTAAAACGGCCACAGTGATTTCGAAAGACGCGAGATGCAACGAGGTCCTCACCGATCTCACAATCGGAGCTATCGATTCCCTCTACGTTGAACGCGTCAAGTTCCACCGTTCCGTTTCCTTTCATATTTAATTTTTTCTACCGAAAAATCATTTCAAACTTGAAATTTTGTGCACTGGAAAAAAAGCACATTGGATCTAGAGTCCAGACTCTTAAAAACATCGACAAGAAAAAGTACTCTTGATTCAATCAGAATCTAGCGTAAATCAAGAACCAAGCCTCTTAATTTTAGCGGATTTCGTTTTGATTCGAGCAAAAATCCGATTGAATCAAGAGTATTTTTTCTTGTCAATGTTTTCAAGAGTCTGGACTCTAGATCCAATGTGTTTTTTTTTTCCAGTATGACTATAATTTATGTGAGCCGAAAAAAATATAAAGTAAGTTTCGAGGCATTAAATGGTGTTCGGAGCTTCGTTAAAAAAGATAAAACTTGACACGAAAATACGTCGTTCCCCGGACGAAAATATTTTGAAAATATTGTCACCTTTTTCAAAATGTTTTCATAAAAATATTGTAATTAAAATATTTTCAAATTTTTTCAAAACTTTTAAAGTAATATTTTGAAAATATTCTCAAAATAATTCAAAAATATTGTCTAAATATTAGTATTAAAATAAGTATTCAAAAATCAACCCCCAAAGTATAGTGGATTAACTTCTGGACACCCTGGAGATAACCTACACCTACGGAAAAAAAAATTATCACAGCACTATTCGGCCGCGTCGCAAGGATAAAGTGGGGCGATTCGCTGAGCGAACAACACAGACGCGAACTTTATGTGTTTACCCTAAAAAAAAAAAAAAAAAAAAAAAAAAAAAAAAAAAGAATCGAGCGGAGGGGCGCGGTAGGGAAAAAACTTCTGCCACCTCTTGAGGACTCATAATTTATCGGGGGGCCGAATCTTAATGGGGCTGCAGCTGTATCTTGCCCACCCCTATTCTTCTCTCATTTCCTCGCGGCGCGGCACCCCTTCCTCCCCGTTTAAAACTCGCCAGCCCCCCCCCCCCGATCGAGGTAGGAGTATCTGAGGTATCGACGAGAAGCGGTGGCGGGGAAGGGGGTGGGGGCGTCTGATCAACATTTAATGAGGTGTGAAATATTAGTTGGCGCCCCTTTTCAAACAACTCAAGACCTCCGCCCCCCCCCCTGTCCCCTGCCTTCGGATTATCCGGTCCGCTTTGAATTGAAAGGCGGGAAAAATTGGGTCGGCGGGAGCGTGTCGGAGGTTGAGGTTATCGGCAAAGCGCTCTTCTTGCCTTGCAAATTTTTCTTGTTCTTCGATATGACCTTTTGATTGGCTGAAAAACGGTGTTGGCCTACTGCGAAACTTAATTTCAGCTTGACTTGAGCCTCGTTAAAGGTCATCGATAGTGATATCTAAGGTCGATGATCAATACGCAGAGATGGGGGAAATCCTCCATTTTGTTGGCCTCCTGTGGTGTGGTGGTTGTAGAGCTGGTCCTGTGGTCAGGTGGTCCTAGATTCGGTTCCCGGCCAGGTGGCCTGAGTTTAACGGTCTCATGCAATGGTCACATAGGACTAGGCGTAAGGGGATTGGGGAATCAAACGAGGGTTTTAGCCTTAAAGGACTACTTAAAAATAGGTGAAAAAAGGAAATATAAAAACTTATCTCTCGGCGACAGGTGGCTAACTTTTACTTTCGAAGATTCATTTTTTCCTCATGGACAGCACGGAAAAAATTAAATTGCTGATTTCACAATTCAATTTCTAAAAAAAGTGACTGGAATTTTTCAATGTAGATTTTACAACAAAAAAATGCTACTGTAACAAACCCCGTGGTTAAATTAGCTTACAATAGTGGTTAAAGTAGCAATTTTTTGTTGTGAAATCTACGTTGAAACTTCGCAGTCACTTTTTTAAGCAATTGAATTGTTAAATTAGCAATTTAATTTGTAGGCAGCGAGAGTCACATTTTTACCCGTGACCTGGTATCAGGAAGTATATTTTACAAACTCCGCACTAATCATCTGTGTGATAAAACTGGGTGATTCAAATGTTAGGTTCGGAGGTCAGCGCTACGTTTCAACTGATAATTGTTAATGAGCAACTGAATTCGGCAAAAAATAACTGATGAATGTTGGGGCGAAACTTATATTTTTACCGGGAAACATACAGGATTGCAAAAACTCTACAGTCCTTTCATCCTAGGATTGCAAGCTCGCGGTGTGCACTTTCCAGCAATTGTGTACATCGGGGTAGGCTCGACACCAAGAATATACGACTTTTCAACGACTTGAGCGCGCACCGTGGTATACGCGCAATGCAAGAGGTATCCTGCAGACTTGTAAGGCGCTGTAGTACGCGTGGCGGCCGTGGCGCGCACCGTGCTGTACGCGTAATACACGCAGTATCCTGCAGACTTGTAAGGCGCTGTACTACGCGTGGCGCGCACCGTGCTGTACGCGTAATGCACGCAGTATCCTGCAGACTTGTAAGGCGCTATTCTGCAGTTTGCACTCTGCGCGCCAGCCTCGCGCCGCCGGCGTTAGTTTGATCTGGTTATTTAAACTTGCGGCATCAGCGGTTTTCAACTTATCATATTGAAGTTTGTGTAGAGCTTGTTGGAATTATTGTCATTTAAAATATAAGACATTACATAAAACCCAACTAATTTTCTTCTCTTCATTTAGACATTTTTATAAATAATTTTAAATAAAAGCATGCAAGTGAAGCGACTTTTACGTGTAGGCCCTCTCGTTGCCTATCGTAATCAGCCAGAAAGCTGTGATCCTGCACACGTGTAATATCACTAGATCTTTCCTGAGCTCAGGGCTGTGACTGTATTATTATTTTTAATTATGTGACCGATTGCTAACATAGTAGTTTATGTAGATTTAATTTTTTTTTAACAACTCTTTTACTTTAACAATTTTTTTTTAAATGTTTAACAGCGTTTTATGATTTTAACACCTTCTTACGATTTTAACACCTTTTTTAAAAATGTTTACGAACCCTCAAATTTTAGCAATTTTAAAAGGCTCTAGCTTTGAAAGACTTGGCTACGGTCCGTCTTTCAATGAGTTTATTTCCACAAACGATGCATTTTTGTGAGAATCATTTTTTATTATTATTTTCTGGCTTTGATTTCCCCGCAGAAAAGTTCTTACGGTACTCGGCAACCTTTTTAATGTTTTTATTTTCCATGTTGCCTGTAACTCTTGTAAGCAATAAGCCTCTTTTTCCGCGAGAAGACTAAATAAAGAGAGCGGTTCTGTTCTTTTCTGTGGATATCAGAGTCGAAGTGGGTGGAAACATATCAGCCGGTAATCGCACGGAAATCGTCGAGTACATGCAAGTGTACATGAGC
Source organism: Bemisia tabaci (assembly GCF_001854935.1). Classification (NCBI taxonomy): domain Eukaryota; kingdom Metazoa; phylum Arthropoda; class Insecta; order Hemiptera; family Aleyrodidae; genus Bemisia; species Bemisia tabaci. Next base: position 973,189 of record NW_017550575.1, on the reverse strand, counting down.
GCGGCTTCCTTGATACATAATTAGCTTGTCTTCAAGAGAGGTGAGTTATTTTCAAACAGAGACATGACTCTGGAAGAACGTTGCCCGTTTGCAACAGGAAAACTATCCCTTATTCAATCTATAGCGCAACCTAAGGCACTTTTCTTCGTGTTTGTGCAACCGTTCCATTAATATACGTGATGCAAGTTTTGTGAGCCCCCTTGAGTAATACACCCGTCCCGGAATATAAGGAACACTCTATGTCCTGGATCACTTCGCACGATTTACCTCACAATACTCGTATACCTCCTGGAATCGAATTCCACAAAAATCGCTCGAACAGGACCGAGATACTATTTGAGGCCACTTCCGCTATCTTCGATTTCGAATTTTGAAAATTTGAGTCAAAATTCAAAGTTTCCCTCAAAAAATGCCACCGGCGCGGCGGACTGATTATTGAAATTGATAGACAAAGCTATAGCCAAAGTATACATAGAGAGTATGGAGCGATCCTATTGGTTGAAATGGTTGGTTCCTATAGACTGAGGGAGAAAATTATGGACTATATATTGGGTCTTTCGTGGGTTGCTGTTAGTTAGTCTAATACCAACCTCGTTTGTCCATTGCAACCACCCGCTTCCATCCAATAGGATCCCTTCAAATCCATTTTGTCTCCTTTGTCTATAGCTTTGTCTATCAATTTCAATAATCGGCCTTCAGGTACCAACTTTCACAAAAATCGATCGAGCAGGACCCGCATGGGATCAATAGAACTCTACTCAGTGGTAAAAGACACCGGTCAAGTCTCATACGTTAGTGCGCCTTCAATTACGTTTGATACTGTGCAATACTTCTGAGGTGGAATAGTTGCTCAGAGCGCCTTACGCTGTGCCGCTTCGATTCCGAGGCAGAAGATAACGATCACCGCTTAGCGTATGCAGTTCATTAAAATGAACGTAAATACATGTTTTTAAAGTACATTTTGCCAACTCCTCCAAGCTATTGTAATACAATTTTTGACAAATGGTCAAACCTTTTTTAAGGTGATTTTAATTAATCTCTGCTCTCTTCGAACTTCGACGAGGAGTCGAGTTCGAATTAGATGACCGAAATCTACTTACGCTAACGCGAGGGATCAGAATCAATTTTTTTGAAGGAAAAACAAAAAATGAATCAAAAGATACATATACATTATAGGCTAAAAAACAGCAATTTACCTACAATAAAACGAATTTTCAAAATTTCCGTGCTTGGGTCATTTTTTAAGTCAACGCACTACATTTTCGCATTTTTGAAATTACAGTTGAATCTTTCGATTGAGGGTTCTCGAGATTCTTACAGTTCGGTCGTTTTTAAACTGAACGATTCAGTCAGGAATGTTTGCGGTTACGTCGTTCCAGCACTGAACGCTTAAATTGCGGATTGTTTAACTTCCACACTTACGTCGTTCTCGAGCCGAACGATCCCATCGCGAGTTGGTGAAATTTTTACAGTCGGGACGTTGTAGACCTAAATCGTCGTCTCCCGCACGACGGAACGTAACTCCAATCCAAGGTTGCCAAATTGACCCCAATAATTAATTTATTTTACAAAAATGTGAGTGTGCAATTTTTATCAAAATTTGTCTGATTTTTGCATGGAATCGGAAGAAAAATCAGTGAAATTTTCAGTTAGAAATGCCCAAGATTTTTCTAGTTAAAATGAAATTTACGAAAGGAAATTTGGCAACATTGAAATGTAGTTACGTCCTTTCGTGAGGAAAACGACGAAATGATTCAATTGGAAAGGTGATCACTTGGACGTATTTACGTTAAAATGAACTATATGCTTAGGCTTAGCGTGAGACATAGTTCCTTTTAGCATAAATACGTTCGCTTGAAAGACGGAACGTGGCAAGGACGTACCGACGCGANGGGGGGGGGGGACGGGACGTCAGAAGGTGCTCGAATAAATGAATAATCGTTGTGCAGTCGAGTCTGTCTTTCCTGCATCCTCTCTCCACCTCTTACTTTCCGTTATTTGCCCTTTTTCAATCGCATCCGCACTCTGCAGCACTTCTCCGCCCGGTCCCTTTGCCCTTTCAGACGAACGGCCCAAAGCAAAGGACCTGCCTTTGCCGACTCAAACCCTCTTCCAGGCTCCGATCCTCGAAACCCTCGTTTTTCGGGGCTCGCAAAATGCAATCTTGGGACCGCGTTGCGCAAAGAGGAACCGACCTTCATTAACCGATAAATTGACTTAAACTATATGTTTTTGATGGAATTATATCGAACTTCTCACACATCAAAGGATTGTAAGTACAGGGATGATGGTCGATTTTTAAAAACTTTTTGGTGTGTATAAATATAAACCGGGGCCGAAGTTGGAAACATCGTATCTCCATTGCAATGATTTAAATCATCCGCTCCTTTTTTACTTCTTCAAAGAGAAACGAGCCAACTGTGTATAGTTTGAAAATGGAGATGTTGCATGTGTGAGGAATTTGCGATTTGACTACTGGTTTTTATGTAAAAGTTCGCGAGAAACACGATGGTGCCACTAGTTTTCTCTGAAATTAACTCCCAAGCTCAAAAATATTTTGAAAATATTTTCAAAATTTTTTCAAAACTCTTTAAGGTAATATTTTGAAAATATGTTCAAAAAATATTTTTAAAGTAACTCAAAAATTATGTCTAAATGTTAATATTAAAATAATTATTCAAAAATCAATTCCCACAGTCTAGTGGATTAACTTCTGGACACCCTGGAGAAAACCTACCTACGGTAAAAAAAAATTATCACAGCACTATTCGGCCACGTCGCAAAGGATAAAGTGGGGCGATTCGCGCAGTGAACAACACAGTCATACTTTTATTCTCTTAGCAGAAATCAAAATTCATGACGCCTTGAAATTGTGGGTGGATTTTCGATAAATTAGGAGATATATTATCACATAATGTTAATCCAAAATGTTTCTTGGAATGCTTGCTAAAAAATAAAATATGTGAGGAAAATTGAAAACGTCTCATGCAATTATTAGGCTAAGCTGAATGGCACAAACTGGTCAGGGTTGCAATTTTTCATGAAAATAAAATCTGGAAATTTCATGTGAAATATTTTATAAAATTTCAGAAAAATATGGAAAATATTGAAAAATATTTTTTGAAATTAAATGAAACGCGACTGGTTTTTAATTTCTGGTGTTTTTTAGTGCGTGCTGCAATTTTTGCATACCCAGCCCCTGAAAATATGTTTCATTAATTTTACACAATTTGTAAAATTTCATGAAATATTTCACGGAAATTTTCAATACTTCTTAGTGTTCATCTCACCCGTGCAACCCTGAGACTGGATAGTACTCCGCCAGAATCGGCTTTGATGCTCATTCGCTGATTCTGTGCTAGGTTATACTCCACCAAAGTTCCACCAGTAACATAACCTCCTAGCTGAAAGCCATGCAACATTCTGCATTGAAATTTGACAAGAATGTATTCTTCATAATATTTTGAAAGTCACAGTAATTTTCTTCAACCACCATTTTTCCAACTCTTCTGTTATCCGATGCAGTCAAACTTGATTTTTCGCTGGAAAAAAAAACTTAGCGACACGACGAACGCTTGGTTGTTGGGGAAAAATTGAATTTAAATGTAGTTTTTTCCAATTAAATGACTGTTAAACCTGGCGTGTCCTGATTTTTAACGGTACGTTTCTAACGGCGATCATAAACGGACGGATTTTTAGAGGCGAACGACTCTTTTGATGTGCGGTAAATTTGGCCCGGTATCATCGAATCAGGACTAGAGTACCTGTATAGCGAGAGTATGGACAGATCGCTTCATGGAGGGCTTAGGGCCCAAAAGTGCAGCCACCCTTCTAACCAACTTCTAACGCACAAAATTTCACTGCCAGTCAGCAGATTCCAATTCTAACCAAGATGGCCAAGAATGTACAGAAATGAGCGTTCTTCCGCGAAATTGAGTAAATTTATGCAAAAACGGAGTCAAACACGTGCTTAATAAACGACGGTTCGTAACAATAGTATTAGTAAATCTTTCTGGATAATTGAAATTCATAGGTTGGCTGCATTTCTGGGCCCTAACTTTATTCGCAGAAGCATCGGTGAAGGCCTGATGGATTTTCGGAGTTTCACATCTGTCCATACTCTCGCTATACAGGTACTCTAATCAGGACAATACCTTCGCCTTCAAGGCTCAAAGACTTTCCGATCCAAAATTTAAAAAAAAAAATTCTATCGATGTTTTAATCGGTAATCGATGTAATTTTCGATTTCCGAGGTGGTCCTGGCCCTCGCCACGAATCATCGATAATCGGGATCTTAAGGTGATTCGATGGACGCCATATTTTGTGTTATAACGGCATGCAATTTTCGCATCAATTGGTTTCATTTTTTCAGCTACTCGTCATTTTTCTCCAATTTTGAGATCGCAATTCTGTTATCAGGAGACTAAAGCACTCTTTTACCAATTTTAACAAAGAAATTCAACATAATAAAGGCGTGGATTTTTTAGAGAGAAAATATCGCATTCGAGTGTAGTTTCGATATCAGTATCAAATGCGATGTTTTCTCTCTAAAAAAACCACGTCTTTATTACGTTGAATTTGTTTTTAAAAATTGGTGAGTGAGTGATTTAGTCTACTGACAACAGGATTGCGATCTCAAAATTTGAAACAAATTATTAGTTGCTGAAAAAATAGAGCCAATTGATGCAATATATCGCACGTCGTTCTGACACAAAATATGGCGTCCATCGAATCATCTTAAACTATAAGTAAAGCCCATGAAAATAAATTGAGCAATATGAAAAATTCAGGTCAAATGCGTTCAGTTAGGCAACACCTGCTGCGATTTCACCGATTCCAGTTGAATCTGTCCGCCTATATGTGAACGTGTAAACCAGGACCTTCGAGAACTCTTGAGAAGTTCAACATGTAGAGTGCGCTTCCTTGGCATGGAGCTGCCACGAATAATCCACCTCTCGATTCCTTGAGGAGTGAATTAAGCCCCCACTCGCCCCCTAAACCATCCCTCGTGCCCCCTCCCACCTCTCACCCCATGTCACCCCCCAGCCCTAGACCAACACTCCCGTGCTAAGAAAAAACGCCGTACGAACATTCGAGAGTTGCCAGATTTCCTGCGATAAAATGTTTGAAGAGATAATTTCAGCGCTAGGTGTCTTATCAGATAGGTAGGGTAACAAGAAATTATAATACAAATATTCAAACTAGTATCTTATATTTACTGTAAATATTTTAAAAAAATACTCATAATATGTCACATATTGTATAGTTCCTCAGTTTATATATCATAATAACTGAATCAGAATGGGCCTTTTTCAAGGCTCCTTTGAAAATGAAATTGCCGGATCAATTTGCTAGGTTGTTAAAGTTCTCTCAGAATAAGGACGGGATAGTAACAGAGCCCGTATAGAAATGAAACTCTAAATTCATCATAGAGAACGAATGGAGAAAATAATATAATGAAATAAAAAGAGTTCTGAAGTAAGTAGAATCGCAGCCTTAGACGGGCGTGCTGGAGCAGCCTTAGACGGGCGTGCCAGTGGACGGAAACAGCCTTAGACGGGCGTGTCCCTTAGAGCATGAGTAAGGCAGCCTTAGACAGGCGTGCCCTTTGAAGCATAGAGAAGCAGCCTTAAACGGGCGTGCTAGAGCAACCTTAGACGGGCGTGCTCGTTGTGAGTGCTTGAAAGAGAAATAGCAACTGAACTAAAAGTGGCTCCTGCCGCGGTATTTATAAGGGTGGTTACATAATCGTGAAAGGTGGCGTGATGTGATTACATAATCAGTGATAACTGGCCTGGCAGTTACGCAACTGGTTATACAACCGCTTATCATGCCCCGGCCTCATTATGCAACCATCAAGGGAAATGATAGAATTCTTTAAATCCTTGGCGTGTCGAATGCCAGGAAACAAATAAATTAGAAATTTAAAAGAAAATACAAATCTCTTAATTTGCATGCCCAGCTTGGGCGAAATAAACACAAAATTGACTCTTGTCCCATTCAATAACCAATGTTTATGTATATTTTAAAGGAAAAATTGTAATTTCTGTACAGAAGATCAATTAACCAATAAAATTCAAAAAAAAATTTTTATTGTTGAGGAAAGCTATGAACATTTTTCCTTGAAATGTTCAGGAACAGATGAAATTGCGAACAAAACTACCTGAAAAATTGGAGGAAAAATATTTACAAATTTTTCCGAAACTTGGTGAGTTACCAAAGGAGATTTCGCAACGCTTGAAGGTTCTTAGGGTGTTTTTCCTTAGCACGGCAGCACAACCACGCCACCACTCCGCGGCGTGCGGGGCGAGCACGGACTCGGGTGTTTGTCTTGGAAAAAAGTTAAATTAACTTCTTATTAAGTTCCAATTTGCCGGGATATTGTCGGGATGCGAACTTCGCGTCACCGTAACAAGTTTTTCGGCCCTCCTGAATGCTTTATGACAAACGTCTTCGTCGGAGGAACATAATTATTTTTTAATTGGAGTATAGAAAAAAAGGAGGGAGGAAAGAAAAGGGGAAAAAACACTTGCGCCGCCTTGCGCGTCCTTTTGTCATCTTGCGCGCTCCTCCGTTTATTTCGCCTCCTCTTGATACACTCGTTTAGTTTTATTTATTTTCCGCTCCACTTGAATTATCGTCACGCTTCGGCACGCAGCGCGCCGCACGGTGGGCTCCTCTGACGTCACAGTATTTCACGCCGGAGATCGTCATCCGAGACGATATTTTTTTAAGGACCCTGCACTGTCATCAGGGTGGCAAAATTTCTTAGGAAATAAGATCTTGAAATTTAACGGGAAATATTTCCTGAAATTCCAGGAATTTATGAAAGATATTGAAAAATTCCGGTTCCTTTTAATTTTAATAAGATGCATGTGCTAAGGGGCGTGATACCACTATTCGACCTCCTGGGAGCTCAATTTGCCTACTCAGTCGATTGAAGGCGTTTTTTTCCATCGTTTCACAATGGAGATGTTGCATGTGTGAGGAATTTGCGATTTGACTGTTGATTCTTATGTAAAAGTTTGCGAGAAACACGATGCTGCCACTGGTTTTCTCTGAAATCAACTCCCAAGCTCAAAAAAAGCTCTCAAGTTGAGGCCAAAATGGAGGGGATATCCCACGCTATCCTGAGAGTCCACCTCTACATCAAGACAAACTCTCCATACAAAGATAGGGAGCAAATACATTGACAGGGCTTTCACCTTATTGGGGACTCTAAAACTGAAATCACGGCAACCCTGTCAATGTATTTGCTCCCTATCTTTGCATGGAGAGTTTGTCTTGATGTAGAGGTGGACTCTCAGGATAGCGTGGGATATCCCCTCCATTTTGGCCTCAACTTGAGAGCTTTTTTTGAGCTTGGGAGTTGATTTCAGAGAAAACCAGTGGCACCATCGTGTTTTTCGCGAACTTTTACGTAAGAATCAGTAGTCAAATCGCAAATTCCTCACACATGCAACATCTCCATTCTATTCGAACGTATTTATGCTGAAAGAGACTATGTTGCACACAAATCCTATGCACATACTTTTTTTCAGCATGGATACGCCCATTCGATTCAGATTCAAAAATCAAAGCGCGGAAATGCGTCATCTCTCGCCTTTTAATTTCTATGTTGGAACGCGGGTTGGGCTCAGCTTTCGGGCCACTGTGCGTACGCGAGGAGTTTCCCTTTCTCGTTTGACTCGGCGTTATGCCTGTTACGTTCGCTTATTTGTTTTAGGTCAGGGATGAAGGGATTCCTGACACTCTCAGTCATGGCCGAGCGCCCGCTCGCGAGGAAACCAAACCGAGCAGAAAAAAGGGACCGAAATGCAACGAACCGCCAAGATTTTACGCACTATTTTTCTTCCGATTGATTCGGCCTCTCATAGGGTCACAGGTCCTTTCCATATTTTATACAAACGAATTGTTTTTCTTCTTTTAAAAATTCAATGTAAAGTCTGACCACAAGTGACTTCATAAATGAAATCTACGACCAAAATCACATAGGAAATGATACCTCACTCGCCTTATCACGCGAACATTTTAAAAATTCACCCTCTTGTCTTTCAAAATTGGCTGCCATCTTGGATTTGGGGTACCCCTTTTGACCGGAGGACTTTTTTAACTTCATATCTGAAATCTCCGACCAAAATTACAAGGGGGTTGACACCTAACTTGACACTGTGTGCGTATTTTAAAAAAATCGAAATCCCGGAGGCCTTATCATGGTCGCCCCATTTTGAAATTAAGGCAATTTGGGGGCACTTTTTGGCAATATGCACGAATAGCTATACCCACTGACACTTAATTGACTAAAAATGTATAGGATATGCATTTACAAGCCACAAAAACAGCCTAACTTGACTTTTTCAGCGCCTTGACCCGAAATTCCCGCCAAAAAAGCGAAAAATCGCATATTCTCAAAAACGGCCAAACTACAGATTTCGCAGTTTGTTGTTCCTCAATCAGTAGGCCTTCTAGTTGACATTTCCGCAAAAAAATCGCGGATGGTATGTTGACCGTATTAAAAGTGTTTAAAACGTACTGTGAGGGCCAAGGATCAGGCCGAGCCTTGCCGCTACAACGCAAAAACGCCTTCAATCTTGGCTGATACCACGCATGACGTAGGGACACGAATAGCTGCATCACTTGGGTTCGCCTGCTCCGTCAAGTTACGCTGAAAACAAAGTACTATTAGGACCGCGTTAAACAGAAAGGAACCAAGCCACATCAACTACTGTCTTTAATCGATCAATTCAATTTTTTTCATAAAAACAGTTGTGCAGATTTTTGTGCAAATTTCAGTGAAGTGTCTGCATGGTAAAAAGCAAATACCCCAATATTTTCGAAGGAAGCCGCACGAACGTTCTCTCGTAAGTAATGAAATCGCCCAGTTAAATTTGGTAATAACCTAATAACTGATGTGACTTGGTTCCTTTCTGCTAAACGCGGTCTTAATAGTGCTTTGTTCTCAGCGTAACTTGATGGAGCAGGCGAACCCAAGTGATGCAACTATTCGTGTCCCTACGTCGTGTGTGGTATCAGCCAAGATTGAAGGCGTTTTTGCGTTGTCGCGCCAAGGCTTGGCCCCATCCTTAGCCTTGGTCGGCAGGCAGGCCAAGCCGTGTTGCGCTATGCCGTGCTTTTTCTCGATCTCTGCCATCTAAGCAAGTGTAGTTTGAATGGTTAGTATGGTTGGTAACGGTTTTACGGTCGCATCATGAAACCTTCTTGGCAATCATGCAAATTTTTCGGTCCATTTCAAAGTGGCGAGATAGGTGGAAGAAGGCATTTGGTCCGAGAGTTCCTTTTTCACCAGCCTCCAAATTTTTGATTCGTTTTTCATTCATTTCATTTTTCGTGTTCTGCAAAAGCGCGCGACGAATTCAGAACTTGTGCATGCGGCTCTCTCCGATAGCTACGACAAAAGTGACCGGTTTCTCACGAGTTGTAGGGGTCCGTGACGAATAAAATGATGAATAGGTTTCAGCCTGCTCTTCACGCAGCGAGTGCAAAATTACAGAGCTCAGTTCATCGTGAAACCTATAAATGGACGAAAACGCTGATCCCTACTTAGGGAGCTTTTTCACGACTCACAAACGGATTTAGCGTGAGACGTCGCTCAACCATTTTTCCTCGGAACTGATGAAATAGTTCTCAAAGTTCAATCGCTTCCGAGAAGCCTTTAATGAAAAACCTTTGCCGTTTTCGGTCCGTTATAGGGAACTCCTCTTCAAGTTTATTGTGAATTCTCCGTGTTTACTCTATTGATTTGGATGCCTTTAACATTTCATTCCACTCAATTTGAGGGTTATTCGAATCATTTTAACGTGCTCGGCTGCACCCTGAGGCATCTTAGGAAATCCGGAAATTACTTAAAACTTACGTTCGTTGCTGCCATGTTGGCATCGCACTGACGTTTTTTTTCCAATTACAGGAATAGATAAAGCAGCATTTTCGAAAGACGTAGACAAGTTTCATACGTTTACAGAATGAAAAAACAAAGTTGCCAATTTCCCATTTGACGATTCATTAACAATAATTCTTCCGGAGTGTAATATTTTCGATACATCGGAAAATGCAACAGGGTTGAAGGTATGCGAAATTACTTACAATACATTCATTGCTGTCTAAGAGATATTGTGGTTAAGGGTGTTTTTGCCTGTGGCCACCTCAAAATTAGACGTAGCCAAACTGTTAGAATACACGAGAAAACAGTTTCATATTTTCACAAGTTGAAAAAACAGAGATGCCAAGTTTTCATTAATTTCCGCCATTTTCAAGCAATGATCACTACTCTGCCGCGCTAAGGAAGAAAGGCGTACAAACATTCGAGAGTTGCCAAATTTCCCCTGATAAAACGAACATTTTTGGGGAGGTCATGCTTATTTTTCCTTGAAATTTTCATGAAGATTAAATTATGAACGAAACTGTCTGAAAAATTGGAGGAAAAATATTTACAACTTTCCTAATAAATTCGTATTTTATGAAAGGAAATTTGGCAACGCCTAAAGGTTTACACGGTGTTTTTCCATAGCACGGCAGTACTAAGAGCACTTTTACCTTAAACCGTGAGCGCATTAAATGCGTTCTGCGCGGAATGAAAATTGATAAATATTTTTTTTTGTTGGATCCATAATCGAATATTTTGCGACGTTGCACGAGTTGACTTTCTGCGTAAGAGCTCTTTTGCCAGATTTCATCTCAATTTTTTCCGATTTCTGAGCCATTCTTCTCTTCAGCCCTGCACTGAAAAAAATATTCTCGGCGTTTTGACCAAGGTCCGTTAGTACCTTTACCATCTCACTTTTTTCAACAACTATTGGTAATTTTACCAAGACAGACTGGTAAGCTTACCTAAAAACCGGTATTTTTACTGTTTTTTCAGGTAAGAATACCACTTTTATTGGTAATCCATTCCCGGTAACTTTGTCATTTTATCTCGGTAATTCCACCACAGTTGATAAAAAATATTGGCGTTTTTACCAAGGTCCAGTAAATTTACCGAGAGAGTTCAATAATTTTACCGAGATTTCTCGGTAAAATTACCAATTCCATTTTACCAAGAAAAAACTGGGATCAAATAGAACCCTGAATTCTTGGTAATTTCACCCTTTTCTCAGTAAATACACCGAGATTTTTTTTTTCAGTGTGACTTTTCTGCTTTCACCCGTGACTTTTTCTAATTTCCCAGGTCTTTCCCTGACTGTAGTTACCCCGAAGCCTCAAGAATATAATGTTGGCGCAGCATCGAGACGAGATTGTGTCGATTAATTGAGGCTCAACATGGAGCTCTCCAGGGAGAGATTCAAGGATAGGAGGCCCCGCGTCTGAGAGAGTTAACGCGAAAAAATGTGCCAGAGAAACGTTGAATCGCTCACTGAAGCGGGAAGCTTCTTCGTTGCGCCAACTATTTCCTTGCCTCTGCAACGTCCCGGGAGGTGGGGTCGGCGGGAGGAGCAAATTGATTGGATCTTTTTTTAAACGCTCATCTCCGTGCAACAACAAACCCTCCCGCGTGGCCAATTTCCCCTACATTCGCCCGCAATGCAACACGTCATACACTTCTGTGAATTAAAGCACCTGCGCTCCACTGCGAGTCCATGAAGTCCCGATGACTTACACGGAAAAATGGATTGCTGATTTGACAGATAAAAAATATGTCCGACATGTTTCAAATGTAGATTGTACAATAGTGGGAAGCTAATTTAACCACAGGGGTGGTTAGATTAGCATTGTTTTATTGTAAAATCTACATTAAAACACTTCAGACACTTTCTTTCGCCCGAATGTTCAATTTCCCCTACATTCGCCCGGAATGCAACATGTCATACGATCCTGTGAATTAGAGCACATGCGCTCCATTACGAGTCCATGAATTCCCAATGACTTGCACGGAAAAAATGGATTGCTGATTTAACAGATAAAAAATATGTCCGACATGTTTCAAATGTACATTGTACAATAGTGGAAAGCTAATTTAACCATCGGGGTGGTTTAATTAGCATTAGCATATTAAATTAAAAATTTAAAATTAGCATTATTTTATTTTAAAATCTACATTAAAACATTTCAGACACTTTCTTCAATTACAAAATCGCTATAAGAAATAAGAAATTTCGTTTTTTTTTTTTTCGTGTAAGTATATTTGAACATAATGGCATCGAGCATATAACAAGGGCGGAGGTGAAATACCACCTAACTGACAATTTTGACGAAAATGAGTTAGCGACTCTACTGCATTCTTCAGTATTAAAACTTAAGCTGGTGATTTTAGTTTTTTCCTCAATTCCGCATAGGATCGCTGTAAAGACGCTTTAATGTAAAAAAATCGCAGATCACAACCTCAAAATCACAAAACTGGCCAAATTTCTTCTTTGCTCTGCAAAATCGGCAGTTTGCAGATAGGCGGTATCGTTCCTTAGCGATTGACACATCGTCACCTTCCGGCCAAAGTATCACAAGCGCTACGCGACGTTTCAAAATTTCCACCGCCATTCTATTTTTTACAGAGAAATTGTTCAATTACGCTGTCCTTTAAAATTTTACGAAATATTCTATTGCTGCCAATAAAATTCAATGAAATTTTGAAACAGATTTTACCAACAATTTTTCTGTAAAAAATAGAATGGCGGCGGAAATTTTGAATCCTCACATGGCGCTTGTAATACTTCGGCCGGAAGGTGGCTTTTTTTTTTTTTTTTTTTTTTTTTTTAAGTGTAAAAACTAGGTATTACCGAATTGACCCAAAATATGTTTATAATATGTAAAAATTTTTTTAGAATCATTTTCGGTTATGACAGGACATAAACGTTGGTGCGACAACCTTGGATACCAGCGCACTCTTCGGCTCGCGCGGACGGGTTAAAAGCTCTCAGACAACACTGGGCGGAGGGTAATCCGGGTAAACGGAAGGCCGACTTAGACCCCTCCGAACTTTCTGCGAGCCGGACTGCAATTGCTCTGAGTGTAATGTTTGCGTGCGGTTTTTGATCAAAATGCTGCGGTTCGACCCTCTTCCCTCCTTCCGCTTTGCCGGGATGTTTCCCACTGTCCGGCTGCTGCTCCCTGGTGTGGTCCGGCTTCCAACGCTGAATCCGAGTCAAAAATCGCCGGGATCTCGAGTTTATCACAGGAGCTGACGGAACTGACCCACATTTTGGAAAAACTACGGGTGAGTGCGGTTTTGAGCTCGACTGCTCAGTGACCGTACATTGTCAAATATTTACCATTCGAGGAAAATTGTTTAGTTTGTAAAAACGTAGGTTAAACGGGGAGAAGTCGGTACCTCTAAAACGCAAAGTCTTTACTACCTTCAGTTGTTCAGTCTTACATACAATAATGAATAAATGAGGGGAAAAACCAAGAATCACGAAATCTTTAGTTTTAACCCATTTTTACATCGATCTTTTAGAGTTGTATACGTCCAATATTGAGAGTTTAATTGTGTGTACACCACGGTGCAACGGAGTAAAAGCACAAAATATAAAATAAAAAATTAGAGTTCTTTGGAAATCATTAAAGTTGACACGGAGTCACTTTAATATTTACAAGACACACTTCTTAAATTTTCCTATAGTAATGTACAAGTACATATTTTTTTCATAAATTTAAATGAGAATAGTTCAAACATTTCAAAGTCATGAGTTGAAAAACGCTGACTCCGCGAGTTTAAATATCAGAGCCCAACACACAGCGGAGCGGCGTGTGCTGCCAGCGCGACAAGCACACTGGCGCCTACAAACCTAAAGGGATACTTGACGCATTGCGCAATGCTTGAAGTATCCACTTAGGTTTGTAGGCGCCAATGCGCTGGCCGGCCGGCCGCAGGGCCGCAGCGTGCCACGGCGCGGCGCTTCAAGCAACTATGCTCCGGGGACACTAGAGTTGTCCATAAATGACCTAACGCAATTTTCATATTTTGAGATACCCGCCCATACCTTGTAACGCAGTTACACTGCTGGGTCAGGCACCTCACAAAATAATTACACAACATTCGCCGCGACTCCTTCCCCCTTTTCAACAGAAATAAAACTCTAAAGAACTTTAGAATTACCTCCATAAATGTTCAATGCTAGTTAAGTGAATTTCAATATGATTTGAAAAATGTATATTTGAAGCACTTAATTATGAAATGTACGTCTTTGAGGACAGAATAATTGAAAAGAAATTTTGAGAAAAATACGAGTGAAAAAATGAATGTTGAAGACGACATATTAATGGTAGTGCGATATTACATTACAATGTTTCATTACTTGCATGTTCCTCTTGTACTGCCGTGCTAAGGTTGAACGCCGTAGGAACATTCGAGAGTTTGCCAAATATTCTTCGATAAAATGTTCATTTTGGAGGAAAGTTATGGATATTTTTCCTTGAAATTTTCAGGAACTCTGATTGAAATTGCGAGAAAAATTGTCTAAAGAATTGGAAGGAAAATATTCATAAGTTTACCGGGAAATTCGTGTTTTATCAAAGGAAATGTGGCAACGTTTGAAGGAACCTAACTTAAGTTTCTTTACTTGGACGTTCCTCTTGTACGTGACAGACCTGTGAGGTGATTGTTGAAATTGAGAGACAAAGTTAAAGACGAAGAAAGAAAAAAGGGATATGAAGGGCTCCTAGCGGTGGAAACGAGTGATTGCAATGAACAGAGCAGGTTTAGATAATAGACTAACTAACGGCAACCCAACAGCAGACCGTACGGTTAAAGTTTGTCATTTTCTCCACCAGTATATAGATCTATTTCAACTAATAGAATCACTCCATATTCCTTATGTCTTCTTTGTCTATCGCTGTGTCTATCAATTTCAAAAATCAGCCAGCAGTTCAGCGTCACAGTTCTGCTATGACGTCGTTTTCTGCGCACTTAATGGATTCTCATAACTCGAGGCTTTTTTTAAAAAAACAAAGAGAGAAAAGAAGGAAGGATGTTGTCTTGACTAGATCAGGCTCAGTAAATGCGTTTAAATTAAATGAGTCAAATTTTGAAAAAGAAAAAAAAACTCAATTTGAACAATTGAGGGATGTCTTCCTTTTTTTGCATCGTGGCATCGCTGTCAGCTCTTCCGGCGAATAAATACGGAAAAGGGTTGCGGAGATGGCGTGCATTCTCATGAGCGATAAAGCATGGGGCCATGAGCAAAATTATGAACTTTTTGGTCAACATCATTGTACAAGGTTACTCACAATGGATACAGGAGAGCGCCTTCAAATAAATCCGTAAACTTAATGCAAAATTCTGATACCACTATTCGTTCGTCACGACAATCATTTTGCATACTCGGCGATTTGAAGGCGAATCATTGACTTAAGGCACCGGGATACGAATTAAAGCAATGTGATTCGATTTTATTAGAGAGCAAAAGCTCCGGAGGTGACCCACCTGCAAATTAACCCTCGGGGTGCCCCCAATGACATCCACTTGGCCACCTGGCCCCTAAGGAGCAAAAGCCGGGGGCCACCCACCTGGCCCCTAAGGAGCCAAAGCCGGGGGCCTGCGCACTTAATGAATTTCGTAACTCCAGGTTTTTTTAAAAAAACAAAGAGAGATAAGAAGGAAGGATGGTGTCTTGACTGGGTCAGGCTCAGTGAGTGCGTTTAAATCTTTAAATTAAGTGAGTTTTTTGAAAAAGAAAAAAACTCAATTCCAAACAATTGAGGGATGTGTTGGTTTTTTTGCATCGTGGCATCGCTGTCAGCTCTTCCGGCGAATAGATACGGAAACGGGCTGCGGAGATGGCGTGCGTTCTCCGTGAGCGATGGAGCATTGGAGCGTTCGGGGCGTGATTTGATAGGTTCGTCGGCGTCCGTTCACCCAACAGACGTCGACATGACGTCTCAAGCTGGCGACTGACAGCCAGGAGGAGAAATCTGACGTGATCCGACGTCGACGGTGAGAATTCCCGCGCCGCCGCCGCCGCCGCCGCCGAGGAGATATCACGCCTCTTCCAACCTCCAATTTACACGTCAGTGAACGAGCCGGCCTGAGCCGCACGCACACCAACCCCCTCCCCCACCACCACCCGCCACCCCTACGACGGCGGCTGGTAGAGGACTTTGCAGGAATTCATTCCAGTGAAGAAGAAATATTTAAGAAATATTCAGCCGTGCTGAGGAAAAACGCTGTATAAGCTTTGAGGCGTAAATTGTTGAGAAAATGGGCTAGGTAGCGTTGGAGCGAAAAATCGTGTTAAAAGAAACCTTCGTATTCTTTGGAAGAAAAAAAGAAAAATAGAGAAAAAACAAGCAGTGAACTCCAACACAATGTGTTGATAAGGCGCGTCATTAACTCGCATATATCAACCCCTTTGGTTTTCATTTACAGAGAATTCAAAATAGGCAAGTAGCGCAACAAGAGAATTCATACGATCCAACACTTCAACGACGCACTTTGACGAGACTGTGTATTGTGAATGTAGAAAGCTATTCGAACGAATTTGAGNTATACTACGTATACGCGCCAATTGCCACGATCATCTGAAACACTTATCAATCGTGTACATGATTTGAAATTGACAAATTTATGCTCAATAATATAAAGGAAGAGCATTTTTCATTTTCATGTTAGGCAAAACTGTTGTAAGTTCTAATTCCTGCATGATTTCGTAATTGCAGTTTGGACACACACCGAAAAATATTCAGGGTTAGAAATGACAGAAAAGGGCACAATTTTACTCAAAGAGTATGACTCTCTGGCGAGATAGTAGCCCGAACGGCTTGATTGCCAAAATACAACGTCAATTTTTGCGCACTCACGGCTCCAGGGTGCCTTTACTAAAATTTAATTTTGGATTTTCCTGATACATTAGAGGAGATTTCCTCATTTTTTGTACGAATAAAGTGACACTCGCTTAAAATCAACATATTTGATGAATCAAATCAAATGTTTGAAAAATGCTCGAAGGACTCATTATTGGACCGCGTTAAGCAGAAAGAAATTAAGTCACATCAATTATTGCCAAATTTAACTCAGCAATTTAATGTATTACGTGTAAACGGTTGTGCGGATTTACGTGTAAATTTCAGTAAATTTTCTGCACAGCACGAAGCAAAGTCCCAAAAATTTTGAAAGGAATCCGCAGAAACGTGCTCTTAATTAAAGTTGGCCATAGCTGCTGTGGCTTGATTCCTTTCTGCTAAACGTGGTCCAATTTCCTGATCCATGGCTGATTTTCCTGACACTTTCCGGATTTTTCCTGATATCATTGAATTTCCTGATATTTTTCGGCTTTTCCGGATTTTACTGATAGACACCCTGCGCTTTCTCATAGGTTTCGTTTTTACACAAATGAGACGAATTTAGCAGTTTTAACTAAATCAGTAAGTCATCCACCCAATGGAGATATTTCAATAATTCTGCGGTAAAAAACTGATTTGTTTGCTTCCACCATTCGGAAATGTATTTCCCACCGATTCGTTTGCGGGGGCGAGGCTCGACGCTAGAAAGAAAAATAACGATGAAAAAAGCCATTAACATCCGGACTTAATGGGGAGAAGCGGTCGAGTGGTAAATTGTTGACTTGCACAGATTGTTACCCTTGGAAAAAAATGAGGTGAGGCGGTAAGGGTGAAGAGAGAGAAAGAGAGAGAGAGCAAAAATGTTCCCGCTCGACAAAGAGACACATCTTGAGAGGGCGACAAATGAGAAACATTAGCCTCCGGCGCGAAGATTGACGAAACGAGAGATGGAGAAGGGTGAAGGGTCCCCCGGTGAGGGCGGGGGGAGGGGAGGGGGTTGTGGGGGTGCGCCGGGAATGTGCTTTTATTCCGGGGCCAAAAAACATCGCAACGGAACTTTGCCGAGCTAAGGAAAAACACCGTATGAACATTCAAATGCTGCCTAATTTCCTCTCAGAAAATATTCATTCTTGAAGAAACTTAAGAGTATTTTTCCTTGAGGTTATTTGTATTTTTCGATCAAATTACGAATGACATCTTACGAAAAATCGGAAGAGATATATTCACAAAATTTCCTGTAAATTTTCGATTTGTCGAAGGAAATTTCGCAACGCATGATGGCTCATACGGCGTTTTTTCTTAGCACGTCAGAACTGCGGAAGCACGGAAGGAGTCGGAAGTCATACGCTGCGCTGTTAACAGGGGATAGATGGGCCCCCCGGATCTTGAATATTTCATTTTTGTGGAGGCTCATCCGAATATTCTCAGCCTTTTCCGGAGGAAATTCCGTATTAATCTTAGCGGACAGCCACACTTTAACTCGGAGAGGAAGAAGTTACTGTCAGGAACGTGATTCGTCGAACGAAAATAACAGTAAGGTGCACAGGGTGATCCAATGCGTCTGTCGGAAGGGAGACTCCTTGATCTAACTCAGACACATAGCGGTAGCTAAAGTGTGAAACCACGCATCTACATTTGCGACGTTGCAGACTTCCTGTCACTTAATTTTTCCTTTAGAAAACTAGTCAACGTAATTTCTTGAAAACTTCTTTGATTATTTCTCTCTGTAAACAGAACATTCTGTAAAATTATCAAGTTATTTAGTTGGCTTGTTTCTCTCGGATAAAATAAAATAGGAGGGTAAATTTTTAAACACCGCAATCGAAATACGTAGTCTTGCACTTTGACTATCAACAAGTATACAACTAGGTGGTAAAATGGTGCTGGTTCCACACAATTTTGCGAGGAAAACAAAGCCAAAAATTTCCAAATTTCAATTAGTGCCAAAAATTTGAGCTCCAATGAGCACCAGCACAAGACCGCGGGATGACATTGTTCAGGTAGGGCAGCTTGCATTGGAATATTCAGTTGAGGTTACGCCGAGAGATCCATTACGTTTTGGATCTTTTTCGCCCTCATCAGTAGATCACACTCGCCAGTTTTTTTCTCGTAAGTATTTAACTCCACAAACTTTCAGAGAGTATCATAATACTAGGTGCTTGCAGGTTAGCTCATTTTGGGCTCATCAGAAATTGGGAGGAAAATTCTGTAAACACGTCAAGGATAAAATAATCACTTATTAGGTGTAAAATTCGCGTTTCAGTGGGAAAGATTTAGCAATTAGTCCAACTGTTCGTGCAGCGTATCACTCATGAAGTTCTAGAGCACGTGCGAACTTTCGCCGAACTGCCTCTATGAACTATAGGCGAAGCGGCGTGCTGCCAGCGCAAAACGCCTGCAAACCTAAGGGGCTACTTCACGCATTGCGCAATGCTTGAAGTATCCTCTTAGGTTTGTAGGCGTCGGTGCGCGTTTCGAGCTGGCAGTGGCAGCACGCCGCACGGTGGATCGAGTCAATGAGAGAGGTTGGACATGTTTTAAAATCTTTCAATGCGTACATCTTCATTAATACGAAATGTTACTCTTTAAAAGGTAGTTTCTTTGGTTTCCTCGTAAAATTTTCCATGAAAGCACCCCTCAAAATTAAAATTGTGACTAAAAAAATGTACAATCATAAACTTGTTTTCAAAAACTTCATGACCGACGTCTTTTAAAGACTCATTCCGCTGTGCGAAGGATCAAAGGAAGCCCTCGTGTAAAATTCAGGATACTCCAACATTGTTAAACGATGACCTCACTTTTTGGCTTCGTGAAACTAAATCCAACTGAGCGAATAACCAAGTTGTTCGTGAAGCTATAAGTAATCTCAGTTCATAGAACTACTTTGAACATAGTTCGGAACTAGTTCACTCGTTTCAACAAAACCTGAAGCGGAACGCTTCGTTACAGGCATATTTAGACCGCGTTAAGCAGAGAGGAATCAAGCCGCACCACCCATTGCCAAATCTAATTGGGCAATTTCATGTTTTACATGAAATCGGCTATACGAATTTTTGTGGAAATGTCAATACATTTTCTGCATAATATGAAGATAATTCCTTAACATTTTCAGGGGAGTCCACACCAACGTTCTTCTGCAGAAAATTAAATCGTCCAATTTTTGACAATAGCTGATGTAACTTTGTTCCTTTCTGCTTAATTGGGTCCATATTTTAATGTCAAAAAGCTATGTTTTCAGGAATAAATATAGACTTGATATCCTCGAGAGAGCTGAACTACCGTTCCAAGGAAAAACAGCGTATGAACCTTTTAGACGTCGCCATATCTCCTTCTATAAATAACGAATTTACCGGAAAAATTGTTAACATTATTTTTCTTCAAATCTTACAGGCAAGTTTACTCGCAATTAAAATAAAATATCTGATGATTTCAAGGAAAAATAAGCATAACTTTCCTAAAAATATAAATGTTTCATTCGGAGAAATTTGGCAACACTCGAATGTTCATACGGCGTTTTTCCTCAGCACGGCAGTGAAGAGGGCAAGTTCGAAAATCACCCTGTATAAATAGAGCATCATAACTCGTTTTCGGTATCAATCATGTGAAACAATGCGGCGGGGCATTTGAGATTCCTCGACAGATTACGTTTCAGCAACACTTCTTGCCTCAGTTGTTGTCAAGCAATACCACCAATTCCCGGATGAAACTAGGAAATCAGATTTCAAACCTCAACAATTAAATCTGTCAACGCCGTTTACACGAGTGCCATTGTCTTTTGGAACCGCTCTCTCAAGAAGTCGGTTACTTTTTGCATTTGTGACAAAATGTTACTCCATTGTTCGATTCATCTTATTAAAAGCTGTACGATATTTCTCACTCCTCTCTTATTGTTGTGTTATATCTTGACTCGCTGTCTGACTGCCGTGTAACTAAAAGGCTTCTGCTTGCTCAGAACGTAACCAATCAGAAGGCAGACAAATGAAAAATCGATCGAGGTATTGCAGAAAAGGGATCAAAATCAAAAGCGTTCAAAATTTTGGGGAAATTTTATCAAAATTTAAAATAAATGGGTTTTTTCTCTCTATTCTATTGCTGACAGAGACTTTATTGGCCGTTACGCCTTACAAAATTCTTCAAAACAATTTACGGATATTTATACGTGCTTTCTCATTCTTTGTATTTTTTTAAAAAAAATATTTAAGGTGAGTCCAGGCTTGGAACTTCGCGATTTGGCCACCACGTCGCGCTGTTCAGAATAGCCGTATATATTTGCCAAAATAATAATAACCGTAATACTTATTCAAGATTGGGGATCCAGAAGATATAGCAACATACTTGAGGAACACTCAGTAAAAAAATTTTTTCAAAATTCCCAGAAATAAAGTCGTAACTACGGCGGAAAGTAATTCCCATTGCGGCAATTGGAGAGAGAGAGACAGAACATGAGGATTCGGTTGCATGTTCTGCCGCTGCCGCTGAGCTGAAAGTTTCAGCCGTACTTTCTCTGCGCTTGCAATTCTAATTGCCAATATTTTTGGCTCAAAAAATCAAGCAAAAAATAATCTATATCTTGTGGATCTGTTTTTTGTAATTTGAACAATATTATTTCAGTAATCGTTGAAGGAAAGGGAAATTCTCAGTGGTGACTGGTGGCGCTATCTCTTCTGGATTCACCTTAATACCCTGGTACACGCAGTCCTCTCCTCAACGTTGTAAGTATCGGTTTAGTTCCTGCGATGAACCAATGACGGTTTTATTTTGACCTCATTTCTTACTAACTCATTTTAGTAATGATTTCAAGGAATTCGTGTAGAATATTCTTTCCCGAAAAGCAGGATATGCATTGTCTTACATAGATATTTCAAATCGAATAATATGATGAGAAATAAGTATACCTATCTTTACGATTGGAGGAAAATCATCAAAAATAGATACTCGAATTCAGTTGTTGGTGTTTCCTTTCGAACTACTTACTTACTTTGTTTAAAAACAAACAATAATGAATGCGAAGATTTTCCATGATTATCTATGACCTATCTGGATAAACACTTTACTGAAAAGTAGCACGTATCTGTATCTGGTGCTAATTTGGAGAAAAAGAAAGAGCTTACTCGTCATTACACTGCGATCAATGCATATGATTTTCACTTTTTCTGGCAATTTAAAATAGTCCATGCGGAGTAGTAAAATGTTTGAGAGGCTATTTAAATACTCATTCGAAACCAAAATCAACGTTCAATGAAATTGAAATGTAAGGACTTGTAGTTTGATACGTGATCGCGCACACATGCTTACGTTACATAATAATGGACCAAGAAATCTTGAAGGGTCTGAGAAAGGGATAAATCGTCATTTTCAATGAGCAGCCTCCTGAAAATCAATATTAATTGATATAAATTCGATCAAAAAGACAACTATGGATAATTAGTTTTGGAACAAAAAGAGACCCATTCAAGGATCAGAGCCTTACACATAGTCCATAATCTGAATTATATGACCCGTTGACGCTGAAAGACCCTTATTAGAATTTCGCTACCAGCTAGCCGATTGTCAGGCGTGAACTAAGGGTATCGTAACCCTCCATAATTGCCAACTACTGCCTAAAGGTAGTTTCGACCTAAGGTAGTACAAATGCAAATGAAAATTGTTTTTCACCCACTGGGTCACATGCGCAGGTCAACTGCTAAGTTATAGATTTTGGCGAGAAAAGAGATATTGGTGGTGTCCTTTTAAAGTTTGAATGAGATTGCTGAACATTTGTCCTATACAGAAACATACGAAGAATATTCAACTTTGCTTTAACCTGTTCCCACAACTGATAAATTTCGATTTTCAACGCAGTAATTCAACTTTGTCCTTCGAATTGGACTAAATTTTCAAAGGTTAGGCAACTTCTGAATTTAAAATAAACAAATTAAGACAGATTGATAAATTCAAAATTGGGTAGTCATTTCATTCAATTATCATTTTATGGTGCATGGATTTGTTTGACTCCTTATTTTTCTTAAAAAAAAAATAATTTCCATCAGATTTATATTTTTTACAGATTTCACATGCTGTACTCGCGGCGCGGCGGTTTCAGTCATTTCATGGCATTTTGCAAAACTTTTTTTATTATTTAATGAAAGCAATACTTCGGTTTAAAATTATTTACAATTTTAAAAAGTGGCAAACATTTGTAAAACATTTTCCAATTGATGGCATCAATATTAGTTCCAATGAGCCGTGCCTAGTTGTGTTGAAAAAAACTATACAATAACGAATAAAGCCTAGAAGGAAAAAAACCAAGAAGCACGCAATCTTTAGTTTTAACCCATTTGTACATCCATCTTTTAAAGTCGTATACGTCCAATATTGAGAGTTTAATTGTGCGTACACCACGCTGCAACGGAGTAAAAGCACAAAATATAAAATAAAATATTAGAGTTCTTTGGAAATCATTAAAGTTGACACCGTGTCAACTTAATATAATAACTTATGGTAACTTTAATATTTACAAGACACACATGTTAAATTATCCTTTGGTACATATTTTTTTTTTTCCATAAATTTAAATGAGAATAGTACAAACATTTCAAAATCATGGGTTGAAAAACGCTGACTCCGCGAGTTTAAATATTAGAGCCTAACACACAGCGGAGCAGCGCGTGCTGCCAGCGCGACACGCACACTGGCGCCTACAAACCTAAGGGGATACTTGACGCATTGCGCAATGCTTGAAGTATCCACTTAGGTTTGTAGGCGCCAATGCGCTGGCCGGCCGGCCGCCGGGCTGCAGCGTGCCACGGCACCTCAAGCAACTATTTCACAACAGAAGTGTTGCATAGTATCATGCGAAATTGAAGGAGCTCCTACATATTAAGAATGACAGGCATCCTTTATAAGCACGGAGCTTTCCTCGCAAAATGAATCAAGATACTACGGCACAAAAAGAGAGCGGAAGTCCAAAACCTCATTAATTCCTAGCATCCGTATTTAATGTCGTTAGCATAATTTTTGAATTTCATTAGAGTAAAACGTGACTCGATTTAGGTAGAAACATTCTTGAGTACGCCTTCAAGAAGATTTTATTGTGAATCAAGAATAAAATAGCTGGATGAAAGCGGGTTTTTGCTTGATGTAAGTGACTTTTCTTTTTATATGAGCATCTTTTATTCTTTAATTAATTTTCTTTATTGATTCATAAGAAAATCTTCTCAGCAGTAAATTTTAGCATATTTCTGCTTGAATCAAGTCACTTTTTCCTCGAGTGAAGTTCAAAAATCATGCTAATCGTTATTGAATACAGATACGAGAACTTGGTAAGTTTTTTGACTACCGCTCTCTTTTTGTCGTCGTCACTTCATTTAATTTGCGAGGGAACTTCGTGTTTTTGAAAGATTTCATCAATCGTGATACGTTGGGGTGCCTTAATCTCGTATGATACCGTGCAACACCTCTGTGGCGAAATAGTAGCTCGAAGCGCCGCGCCGTTGCGAAGTTATCGTGCACAGGAAAAATCTAAGAGCCTTTAGCTGAGGCAAATCAAAAGGTTTATCCGGTTCAGGTATGACTTATATGGAATTTTCTTGAGGGATAATTACGACCTATTTCATCACAACGGTGTAGAGAGTTTTAGTACATTTTCCCTCGTGAAATTGATGCTCTTCCATTTTTACGAAAAATCTCAATGATATATTTTTCTCCGTTGAACCAAGCAAACCCTCATTCTTTCAAGACATTTTAAATTTTCATTCAGAAGTGTTGTGGGTATTTGTCGTTTGTATTTACATGTGGACCGAAACTCCCTTGCCGAAAAAACGCGTGGATTAAACTACTAGAAAAAGTAGAGCAAAGACATGCACAAGCAGCCCAAAACGGAAACAGTAGAACGAATATAAGGAAGCAGCGGAACCAAGGCTAAAAGACATAAAATTATTCAGGACGTTTCGGATTTTCACGACACCATCAGGTATTTAGCCACCACTATGTAAACCATTATTGTAATTTTATATGTTTTAGCCTTGTTTCCACTGTTTCCTTGTTTACGTTCTACTGTTTCCGTTTTAGGCTGCCTGTGCATGAATTTGCTTTACTTTTTCTAGTAGTTTAATCCACGCGTTTTTTTTTTTTTTTGGCAGGGGAGTTTTGGTCCACATGTGCGCGGACAAAAAATCGTTGACGAAATGTGCTATAACCTAATAGACTAACTGACGAAAGCTCAAGAGACACCCTATGATTAGTCCATCATGTTCCCCCTTATTCCATGACAACCACGCGTTCCAACCAACGTAGAATGGAGTTGTCGCATGTGTGAGGAATTTGCGATTTGACTATTGATTCTCATGTAAAAGTTCGCGAGAAACACGGTGGTGCCACTGGTTTTCTCTGGAATCAACTCCCAAGCTCAAAAAAAGCTCTCAAGATGAGGCCAAAATGGAGGGGATATCCCACGCTATCCTCAGAGTCCACCTCTACATCAAGACAAACTCTCCATGCGAAGATAGGGAGCAAATCCATTAGCAGTGTTGCCGTGTTTTCAGTTTTGGAGTCCCCAAATAAAGTGGCAACCCTGCTAATGTATTTGCTCCCTATCTTTGCATGGAGAGTTTGTCTTGATGTAGAGGTGGACTCTCCGGATAGCGTGGGATATCCCCTCCATTACGCCCTCAACTTTGAAAGCTTTTTTCGTGCTTAAGAGTTGATTTCAGAGAAAACCAGTGGCACCATCGTGTTTCTCGCCAACTTTTACATAAGAGTCAATAGTCAAATCGCAAATTCCTCACACATGCAACATCTCTATTGTTCCATTCTCCCTTTGTCATTTTTGTATACCTCTCTGTCTATCAATTTCAATAATCAGCGTAGCGGCGACGAAAGTGGAAACCGTTATTTTAGGCGAGAAATGGCAACACCAGCCCCGACGCAGCGTTAAAGACTGTTGCGGGTGGATTAAAGCCCACCGGAGGGGGGGAGGGACGAATAGAAAAACATCGTCTGCAAAGTTTAATTGGAGTAGATTGAGAGTGAGAGAGGAGCGAAGGGTAGAAGAAGGACGGGGGGGGGCGAATTTTTCCATACACCGAGCGCAATCAATCCTTCCGGAAACGGGGCTGGAGGAGGGGGGGGAGGCTCACTGACAAGCGTGACTTGTCGACGGTTCGAAACGATTCGATTTCCCGAATAAATTTTGAAATTGGTATCGGGAAACAAAACGAAAAAAAAAGGAGAAAAGTGGCACAGGGAGGTCGGAAAGTTTTCTCGTTTCAAGTTGGGCTCGGTTTTTCAGGTGTTTTTCGATTGAGTGCCCCTATTTTCTTGGGCGATGGTCGCTCGGATCCGCACCCCGACCGGGACCTCCACGGATATCGTCTTCCGGCTCGATAATCAGCCTTCACTCGGAGCATTGTTGCCAAACGGGACATTCAATATGGCGTATTTTTAAATATTCGAGCATTCATAATTGCGAGTAATAATAATACCACCTACGGATAGAGTGCCCTAATAGAGATGTTGCACGTGTGAGGAATTTCCGATTTGACCATTGATTCTTATGTAAAAATTCGCGGAAAACACGATGGTGCCCCTGGTTTTCTCTGAAATCGTCTCCCAAGCTCAAAAAAGCTCTCAAGTTGAGGCCAAAATGGAGGTGATATCCCACGCTATCCTGAGAGTTCACCTCTACATCAAAACGAACTCTCCATACAAAGATAGGAAGCAAATACATTGACAGGAATGTCACTTTATTTGGGGACTCCACAACTGAAGACACGGCAACCCTGCTAATATATTTACTCTCTATTTTTGCATGGAGAGTTTGTCTTGATGTAGAGGTGGACTCTCAGGGTAGCTGGGTGGGATATCTCCTCCATTTTGGCCTCGACTTGAGAGCTTTTTTTGAGCTTGGGAGTTGATTTCAGAGAAAACCAGTGGCATCATCGTGTTTCTCGCGAAGTTTTACGTAAGAATCAATTGTCAATTCGCAAGTTCCTCACACATGCAACATCTCCATTGTTAACGTATGGACATGCGAGGATCTCTGATAGACTAAGGCATCGCTCAAGCTACACGCAGCTCTTGAGATCTAAGACAAACCAGTGTCTCGATCGACAAACCCGTGAATCGATCAACAAACCCGTAAATCGATCGACAAACCAGAGAATCGATCGAAAAATCCGTGCGTTGATCTACAAAACCTGTGAGTCGATCGAATTACGTCGATCGGCTCTCGTTTTGGTTTTCCGATAGATTCACGTCGATCAAATCGATACGATTTTTCAAATAAAGCGTCGATCTATTCACGTTTTTGTTTTTCATGTCTATCGAATCAACACTGGTTTTTTAATAATTTTTCGATCAAATCCGTGTCGATCGATTCACGTGGATCGATTCTTATTTTCATTTTCGATCGATTCATGTCGATCGAATCCATGCCCTCCATTTTCACAGCTTTCATCAAATTTTAATTGCCACCTGATAGTTCCAGTGCGACAGCCAAGCGCGGCAACGAGGAACAGAAATCCTGCAGGAGGTCTCGTCGATTCGCCTGTCAATCTGGCAACGAAGTGAAAGGGATAAAACAACGGGGGGCGAAAAGCGGGGCTTTTTATTAGCTACCTGCTGTCTGCTAAGAATTTAATAACACGGATAGAAAAACGCAAGCGTTCGATGCGGGCGCGGGGTTAGCGGCGGCAAAATATTCAATTACCTAATTAGTTTCGAGAGAAAGTCAGATGAGATTCTAGTGCATGTTCACTCCTGCACCGGGAGCAAGGAAACTCCATCTCGCGGAGAGAGTCCAAATTGCACCACAGGGGTGTGACTGAACTTCTGCCATATTCCGGGATCCATCGATCAATTTATCAATCTAATCATATATCAATTTCAATTAATTCATCAATCGATGCATTGTACAGTTGATCAATCGATTAACTAAATGGCATTCAGGTCCAATGAAGAATTTGCACACAAAAATTTTGTTGCTTCATCTGAAAGTGCCTAACGAGCGGAATTCGCAGTATTTTTCATAATTCTCTTCTGACATGAGGGATTGGAAAAACATTAATTTAAACGTGAGAAAATTTGCCGCCTTGTGGCGACATTTCCCATTTAAACACATGTATTTTAGCAGATTCGGTTATTTTGTCATATCTCCTCTAGTAATCGCTCAATTTATGAATCAAGGGTATCTTCGTGCTCAGTTCACTCAGTAAATTCCACTTCAACACGAAATTCATCAAATTTCAGACCCTTGCAAATTCTCTAAAAAAGTTACGAACCTAGGTGGGTTAATTTTTTTATTTTATTTTTTTATTTTTTTTATGGGATAAAGACAAAAAGTAACGTAATGACAATTTCAAAGCAATTACTTATGTCTACTCACCGAGAGGTTGTTGATGTGAGGAAGAAAAAAAAACTTTACATACCTGAAACAAACCAAGAATAACATTGTGATATTGACTTGAGGGTCTAAAGAAACAAAGTTGAGAACAAGTTTTGAATGTTTGCACTCTCGATTTTGCGCATCTTGAAACTCTTTCAAGATCTGAACTATTCCATTGTCCATTGAATCTGTGTTGGTCCGTTCACCTTTTTATTTTTCGTTCGATTCATCATACCCTCTCGTTACATGCAGACTACCTATCATACTCTTTTTCTTTAACCAGACAATTCGCCTTCTGCTGTGTCTGCAGCAATTGTTGTTACGAATGTGTTGTGCGTGCTGATTTTAATTCATTACATACATGACTCTCTGAAGGCGTTTTATGTGCGAAAGCATTTCGCCTTCAACTGCGTCTGCAGCAATTGTTGTTACTAATGTGTTGTGCGTGCTGATTTTAGCGCATTACATACTCGACTCTCTGAAGGCGTTTTATGTGCGCAAGTAGCGTAATCTGTTGGAGAACGAATTCAATCTCACTTCTGTTTGTTCTCCAACAGGGTGCTCTACTTTCGCACATTAAACGCCTTCAAAGAGTCAAGTATGTAAATGGCTGAGATCAGCACGCACAACATATTCGTAACAACAATTGCTGTGGACGCAGCTGTAGGCGATTTGAAAACAACCATCTAAAACACGTTGAAAACCATTTATCTCTTTAATCAATAGATAGTTGTATATTATGGTCATTTTATGGGGGATTCTGGAAAAACTTTTCAACATAATCTAAAATACACACAAGTTATGTGTGATGCACCGCAGCCCGTGACAAGATTTACAATCATGAAACAAATTACACAGCGGGCAACAAGCGGGCTCACGTAAATATCACCAAAACGTTTCGGCTGAGAAGTCAGCCTTCCTCAGTTGGGTAAAACAGTAAAAAATTGTGAAAATCTATGAACGTAGTACTTGACTGTACCTTTCAAAGCGACGAAAATGTTGTTATGCAATATTCTCTTGGGAGAGAAATGCATTTTCTCGGGAGCAAAAAGAATTCTCTGGGAGCGAAAAGTATTCTATCGGGGGAAAAAAGTATTTTTTCGGGAGAGGAAACTATTCTCTCGGGAGCGAAATCTATCCTCTGGGGAGAGAAAAGTATTCTCTCAGAAGAGGAAGCTATTCTCTCAAGACAGAAAACTATTTTCTCAGGAAAGAATAGTTTTCTAGTCTCTCCGGAGAAAATAATTGTGCCTCTGCTTAAATTTTATTCTCTCTGGAGAAAATACTTGTCTTTCCGGAGAAGATCGTTGTCTTTCCGGAGAGAATCGGTTTCTCTCTACATTGCATGACAACATTGTTCTCTCTTTGAAAGGTGCGACGCCAAGTACGACGTTTTTAGATTCTTACAATTTTTACTGTTTTATCCAACTGAGGCGAAGGTTAAGTTGCGTGTTGGTGATATTTACGTGAGCCCGCTTGTTAACCGCTGTGTAATTTGTTTTATTATTGTATAAACTAAAACATAAACTAAGTTTAAATGCAAAATAAAATATACCGCGCCACAAATTTTCAGTCCTAAAAAGTCCTCCTTCAAATCTCTTATTTTATCCAACTGTTGTTAACTGTTTTATCCAACTGAGGCGAAGGTTAAGTTTTCAGCCGTAACGTGTTGGTGATATTTACGTGAGCCCGCTTGTTAACCGCTGTGTATTTGTTTTATTATTGTATAAACTAAAACATAAACTAAGTTTAAATGCAAAATAAAATATACCACGCCAAAAATTTTCAGTCCTAAAAAGTTCTCCTTCAAATCTCTTATTTTATCCAACTGTTGTTAATTGTTTTATCCAACTGAGGCGAAGGTTAAGTTTTCAGCCGTAACGTGTTGGTGATATTTACGTGAGCCCGCTTGTTAACCGCTGTGTAATTTGTTTTATAATTATATATACTAAAACATAAACTAAATTTAAATGCAAAATAAAATATACCCCGCCACAAATTTTCATTCCTAAAAAGTCCTCCAAATTTCTTATTTTGAGGTTGTTTTCAGTTCGCCTTCAGCTGCGTCCACAGCAATTGTTGTTACGAATATGTTGTGCGTGCTGATCTCAGCCATTTACATACTTGACTCTTTGAAGGCGTTTAATGTGCGAAAGTAGAGCACCCTGTTGGAGAACAACAGAAGTGAGATTGAATTCGTTCTCCGACAGATTACGCCACTTGCGCATATAAAACGCCTTCAGAGAGTCGAGTATGTAATGCGCTAAAATCAGCACGCACAACACATTCGTAACAACAATTGCTGCAGACGCAGTTGAAGGCGAAATGCTTTCGCACATAAAACGCCTTCAGAGAGTCAAGTATGTAATGAGTTAAAATCAGCACGCACAACACATTCGTAACAACAATTGCTGCAGACACAGCAGAAGGCGAATTGTCTGGTTAAATAAAAAGAGTATGATAGGATGTCCGCATATAACGAGAGGCTATGTATTCGATCGCCATGAATCGAACGAAGAATAAAAACGTGAACCGATCACCGTGATTCAATTGACAGATAAATAAAGAAGCTTATCAAAATCAGTAGAAAACTTGCATTGAGTATGAAAATTTCAAATTCCAGTATCTCGAAATTAGGATCAGCCGAGATTTTGATTATTCGCGATATTAACTCCACACGCACCATAGACTTACCCCCTACAAACCGTTTGAGGGTACATCTTCGTCGCATTGTTTCTGCATCAAGACCACTGTGCCGAATAAATCTTCTCGGGAATTTTTGAAAATTAGGGGAGGGGCTTCAGGCCGGAGTTTCGTAACTCAAAAGAGGGGTGCACAGCTGCGTTACGGTTGCGTTACAAGGGGGAGGGGGGTAAAAATCGGGAAAAGTGCTTTTAGTAATACTTTAACGGCTCCTTATCAGAATATTCCTGAAATCGGGGATAAAATTCGGAAGCAGGAACACAACAGAAGGGTTGAGCCCCGTCCGGTATGGCAGCGCGGATGAGTGAGACACTCAGATTAGCTGGAAGGGTGGAGGGGGGAGGGGGAGGGAGGGTCACGGGGATGAAACCCCCGACTGCAGCGCGCTTTGAATAAAACATGGTCGCGGGAAAAGACGGCTGTCTTGAATGAGCAAAATTCAACTTGGAAGCACGGCGAGGCACATGGACAGCGATACCGGTCCACATTGGGACGGTGCTGCCGTGTAAAGGAAGAACGCCGTATGAGCCTTCAGACGTTGCCATATTTCCTCCGATAAAAGTTGATTTTACTGGGAAAATTGCGAATATAATTTGCCAAAATTTTCAGACAATGGACCACTAGACAAGGTACGAATTTAGGCAATCTGATACATGTTTCTTAAACAGAATTTTACGTAAAACACGATTCTTACAACGGACATTACTGAAACCAACTTTTAACGAAGAATTTAACGTTTTTATTACACATTGGTTACGAGGAATTTGAACTGCCCGCTCACAAGAAACTCAAAGCTCTATGTGAGTCAAATCGCGCACTACAACGGTTTCAGCAAGCTTCTTAATCGAGCAATGTTTACTTCCCACCATGTGTTGTTCAAACTATGAGCAATTAGCTATAGCTGAGCCAAAGCGTCAAGATCGAGGTTGCCAGATTTTTATATCGCAGAGACTGTCATATGAGAACGTTTAGCGCTCGATGTGAATCAAGTAGAGCATTGAGTCTTCATGAGCGGATGGTTTGAATTCACGCATTAAGAATCATTAAATATCTTCCTAAGGTATTGATTTCGGTAATTTCCGCTGAACGCATCGTATTTTACGTGAAATTTTGGTTAAGAAACATGTATCAGAATGCTGAAATTCGTACCTTGTCTATTGGTCCATTTTGCACGCAATTTAATCTAAAATATCTGAAAATTTCACGGAAAAATACGCATGGATGTTGTTAAAAATACATGTTTTATCTAGGTAAATTTGGCAACTCTCAAATGTTTATACGGCGTTCTTCCTTAGCACGGGTGCCGGGTCCCGCCAAAAGGCGCTCAGCTCCGTTATGACACTGTGACCCCTCTCCGTGCCGATTTATCCGCTGTCGGTTTTTGGCCGCACCGACAAGCGATAAATCATTCAGGATAAGAGTGGTTTCCCCCGGAATGATTCCACGAAAACTAAAGCTTCTTTGCGCTTTGCACTTTCGGAAATTTTTGAGACCATCTCTGGATGACTCGCTCACCTCGCGAACGACTCCTGAAGGAAAAAGTGCAAAAATCGTATTCTAGGGAGTTGTCTTGACTCTCAGTATAAAGGGACTCTAATGAATTACAAGTCATGTTATTTTCGTATTTTAACTTATTTGCTTATAATCTCAAGCTTAAAATAATTAACGAATCAATTAACTCCAACAGCGTATACAACTTTAATGAACAAAAGGAGGTTGAGGTTTGATTTCGAGGAGGAGAAAGGGATTACAGCGCCGAGACTACGAAGCTGTTAGGTTCATTAATAATCCAACCCTCGAAGCTTCTGCTCGTTCCTCCTGGCGGACTTGTTGCATTTTTCAACAATCCTGCAAAAGGGCCTTCTTAACCCTACTTATTGAGGTAATCCAAGCTGGATACAGGATCTGTCGTAAGTAACTCTTACGAGAAAAACTTACACTTATTACGCCGATCCTCAACCATAATAAACAACGCAACGTTTTGAACCTGTTGATAGACATTGGCTCCATCACAATGGTTCATAGGAATTGTGAAACGATGAAAAATAAAAACGCCTTCAATTAATTGAGTAGGCAAATCGAGCTCCCAGGAGGTCGAATAGTGGTATCACGCCCCTCAGCATACATCTTAAGATTTTGAATTGTAAAGCGTATAGTTTTTTGCCGCCGTGGTAAGGAATCACGCCGTATGAGCCTTCGGACGTTGCCATATTTTCTACGGTTAAAAATTAAGCGACGTTTTGAACCTACTGATAGATAACAGTGGAAAAAACAAGGAGGAAAAACGGGAAACAAAGCTAAAAATACACAATTAATAAAACCCGAGACGTTTTGAACTAAGTCATTTTCAGTCGGAAACAATAAAAATGCTTTGTTTTCTTAGATCCCGGCCACCACTATGTAGGGCTCAAGTTTTTTATCGTTTTTTCTTTTAAATTTTCATTGTTTTCGACTGAAAATGACTCAGTTTTGAGTCGAAATGTCTCGGGTTTTATTAATTGTGTATTTTTAGCCTTGTTTCCCGTTTTTCCTCCTTGTTTTTTCCACTTTCATCATTGTCTTGGGCTGCTGTTAAAAATTTGTATATTGATAGATATCGACCTTGCATTCGTGGCTTATTAACCCTCTCTTTGGCATCATCTATCTCTTCTGAGGGTCCATTCTAAAAACAGTAATTTTTCATCACTGAAACCACCAGATATGTATCCGCTCACACGGTGATCGAAACTCTTGATTTCGGAGTCCGACCGCAACGGCTGCAAGATGCGATTAGTTGATTAAATCGTGAACTACCCCCCCCCCCCGTATTCGCACGGATCTCCATCCCACAGTGGAACGAGTCTTTGGAAGAAGTCGGACAAAAAATTGTTCCCAAAAATTGTAAAAGGGGTTTATTCAAAAACAGCAAAAAAGCCCCCTCCAAGGATTTGAACCAATTTCTAGTATGTTATTCTACTATGTATCATACGCCTTTCTGCAAAATTTCAAGGCCTAAAACGAATTTTTCTCCTGCAGCAGCGTTGCCAAGTGTAAAACTCGTTTTAAAAAAAGCCGAAAAGCTCGTCGCTCGTAAAATTCGATTTAGGCTTGAAATTTTGCAGGAAAGCGTATCCAATATAGTAGAATAACATACTAGAAAGTGGTTCAAATCCATGGGGGGGGGGGGCTTTTTGCCGTTTTTGAAAAAACCCTTTCACGTTCATCTCGTCACAATTTTAATTTCAGGAGATGCTCCTAGTACTAGTAGAAAATTTTATGAGGAAACCAATGCAACTACTTTTAAAACATCAACGTTTCATATTAATGAAGATATACGTTTTTAAAGCATAGAGTACACAGGGTCGTAATGCAAGTGGGAGAGCTGGCGCCACTTTTACGCAATTTCCAGGTCCCGAATTCCGAGATTCCTGTGCGGCGCTGGGTCCCTTTTTCGATACATAACCGATTTTTCGCGATACACGGGGACCCGACCATATTTACACCGCCATTTTGGATCGAATATGTATCGAAAAAGTGATCCCGCACATCGGGCTCGGAACTCGTCGAGCAGAACATGGCGCCAGCTCTCCCACTTACATTACGACTCTACACTGGGGAAAAAAACACAATGGATCAAGAGTCCAGACTCTTAAAAACACCGACAAGAAAAAGTACCCCTGATTCAATCAGAATCTAGCTTAAATCAAGAACCAAGCCCCTCAATTTAAGCGGATTTCGTTTCGATTCAAGCAAAAATCCGATTGAATCAAGAGTATTTTTTCTTGCCAATGTTTTCAAGAGTCCGGACTCTAGATCCAATCGGTTTTTTTCCAGTGTATGTACCTAGAGTCCTTTTATACTGAGAGTCAAGACAACGTAAATCCATTTCTGATTGGTTCCCGTAGTTTAGACCTTCACAGTGTCACAAACTAGAGTCCCTTTATACCCAGAGTTAAGACAACTCACTTTTGGTTCGGCTGAAAGTGGCCTAAAAAAAAATCCAATTCTGATTGGTTCTCGCTCATGGAGGCCGAAACGAGTGCACCAAGATGGCGGTACCTCGAATGTGAACAAGAATAATGAAAATATCACCTAATTGTGGTTTATCAAGAGTAAATTGTCATTTCCATCGGTCCAAAATGAAAAGAGATTAAGAAATTATTCACAAACCAATCTCATTTTCTTTTTAATTGATCAATTTGTTGATGTTGTTGTAGTTGTTGTTTTTGTGTGACAGACATCGCAGGATTCCTGATCCTTACCCCTCAATATCGTTCGTTTGGGTGCACTCGTTTCGGCCTCCATGGCCAGCCAAGGCCGGCTGCCAGTCAGCTGATAATCGAGTTGTCTTAACTCTGGGTATAAAGGGACTCTATCACAAACGGGAATAAAGATTACAGTTTCACCGATTGCAAAGATTATAATCTGGAATGGACCGGGGAATTACGGGTTCGGCAAGGAACAAACGGAATGAGGGAAGGAACGAAAAAAGGAATTCGAGAATGGGCCGATCAAAGATTACGAAAAACGTTCAATCTCTGTAATCTTAATTCCCGTTTGTGACTCCATGAGGGGTGTTGTCTTGATTCTCAGTGTAAGGGGACTCTTTATGTACCTAGAGTCCCTTTATACTGAGAGTCAAGACAATTCGGCTCATGGATGTCACAAACGGGAATAAAGATTACAGAAATTGAACGTTTTTTGTAATCTTTGATCGGCCCATTCTCAAATGCCTTTCTCCGTTCCTCCTCTCGTTCCGTTTGTTCCTTGCCGAACCCGTAATTCCCCGGTCCATTCCAGATTATAATCTTTGCAATCGGTGAAACTGTAATCTTTATTCCCGTTTGTGACACTGTGGAGGCCTAAAATACGGGAACCAATCAGAAATGGATTCAAATTGTCTTGACTCTCAGTATAAAGGGACTCTATATGTACCCAATGTTTTAAAGCTTTCAAATCATGTCCAACCTCTCCCGTTGACCCGACCCACAGTGCGTCGGTCCGAGCGTCTCCGGCAGTGGAATCTATCTCCTTCCACCAATCCGACAGGTGGACTTACCGATCGGCGAAATAAAAACGCTGCCCCTGGCGCCGCCGTAAGTTAACGCCCGCCGGTAGCGCACTTAACGCAATCCGAAAAGCTTTTAACTAAGTGCATCACACCAATTCGCGGATGCCCCCCCCCTTCACCTCGCATCCTCCGCGTGCGCGCCGTAGGATCAGGGCGGAGGGGTCGGAAAAATATTCGCGCGCCCGCAATTGCAGAATTATTCAGCGACGCGCGCCCTCATTTGGACGTATCTCTATCAAACGGATCTATGTGCATCGCGACGTGAGCCCTGTAATGTATGTATTCTTATAGGTCTCAGGGCTCATGTCTTGATGCACTTAGTTCCGTTTGGCAGAGATACGTTCATTTGGAGAGCGAGACTCGTTGTAAATGCGCCCTATGTTTCGACTCAAACGCGGAATTACCCCCCTCCCCCTCCGCCCCCGCCTCCGCCGGGGGGTCGATTCGCTGCATTTGTATTCATATTGCATGGGGTCAGGCTGCGTAATCAAGCGGCGTGCACCTGCCCCTGCAGAACCGCGTAACTCACGCCGCGACCCCGCGTTAGATACGCTGTTTTATGTTGCTTCGTTTTATCGGTGATTTAAAAGCTTCGAGAGGCGGAGGAATTGAGCGTTTCCGTGATACCCGTTCCGCCGCCCTGAGGAAGAACCGCGTATGAGCCTCGCGACGTTGCAGAATTTCGTTCGATAAAATCCGAGTTTTCTGGAGAACTTGCGAGTATTTTTCATTCAGGAGATTTTAGCCACAATGGAGAATTTGCAAGGGTCTGAAATTTGATGAATTTCCTGTTTAAGTGGAATCCTCTGAGTGAACTGAACACGAAGATACCCTTGATTCATAAATTGAGCAATTATTAGAGGAGATATGACAAAATAACCGATTCTGCTAAAATGCATGTGTTTAAATGGGAAATGCCGCCAGATGACGTCACAAGGCGGCACATTTTCTCACTTTTAAATCAATTTTTCTCCAATTTCCCATGTCAGAAAAAAATTATGAAAAATATTGCGAACTCAGCTCATTAGGCACTTTCAGATGAAGCAATAAAAAAATTGCGTGCAAATTCTCCAGTGCAAATTTCAGAGAATTTCCTGCAAAGTATGAAACAAATTCCTTGAAATTGTCAAAGGAATCCGCACGATTGTCCTCTTGTAAAAAAATTAATTGGGCAATGGCTGAGTTCCTTTCTGCCAAACGTAGTCCAATTAATTGTTAAGTATCTGAAAAATGTTCGTTATCTAGACGAAAAATCGTAAATACATTTCGAAGCTGCAAATTTCCACGCGTAAACACTAAACAGCGTTTACACTAAACAGCGTTTACACTAAAAGGCTGTTACGCTACTTCAGCCGAAATTATTTTCTAATTTTTCCACTAGTTACATACAAAAGTCAGTAAAATTTTTGACAAAAATCATTGAGGTTCCTGTGAAAAACTATGATGTGGGACAATCTTGCACCCTTGGAATGCAGAGACGTTTACACGTCTAAAAATCCGAGGAAAAATATTCAGTCCTTTTTTTCAATAATGCATTCTCATCGGAGGAAATTCGGCAATACTGGAGTGCTCATACGGCGTTCTTTCACAGCAGATCGGGATACCGACAAACCGTACTACGGAAGAGTGCAGTATCTCATCTTGGATGTGAACCGTGGTCAGAACATACTGTAATGCTCTCCGAGGGCGGGTCCAGGATTGAGTTCTTCCTCCCTTCCATAGCACTTCCGATACCAGCTGCAAGTTTTGTTTTGTGGGGAGTTTCCCCGCGTTTCGTGTGCATTTTTTCCCCCGCGAAAGAATGCTCCGGTCGCCGCTAATTGGCTTCCAATTGCGTGGGCACTAAGCTGCGGTGATTAATTAGCTCTGATTCCGCCATAGTGTGACGTCAATTATTGCGAACTAACGTGACGCAATCGATAATAACATCGATTGCCGAGTTCTCTGATTGAAATCGTATACGCGTTCCACTTCAAGCAACGCCCCGGCGCACAATGGATCGAGTCGATCAGAGACGTCGGACATAAACTTTTTAACTAAAACTGCAAATGTTGATGTTTACTTCGTCAAATTTGAAGTTTTAAGGGGTGCCTCTAGCAGAAAATTTCACGAGAAAATTAATGGAATCACTTTTAAAACCTCAAAGTTTTGTTTAAACGCAGTTATGAGCTTTTAAAATTTCCAAATATTGTCCGACCTCTCCCATTGACTCGATCCACTGTGCGGCGTATAGGGTAGATTGGGAGACTCTTTTCTTTTCCTGTCTTTCCGATTCCTCATTTTTCAAATGCTTAGGTATTTATGCACGCGGAAAAAAAACTTCGTGCTGAAACCCGACGTTTAGGTCATATGCACCTCCGAAGTTTCCTGATCGTGTCGAAGTTTGGGTAACATATCTCACATCTGACGTACTTCGGTGCTTCAGGTGATTCTATGGAAGATTCAACCGAAGTATCGAAGGAATTCAGGTACGTGACGTGAACGGAAGCTGGTAAATTGCGCCGATTCCCAAAGAAGCTGATTGTAAATTGCGCCAATCTGGGAAAAAGCAAATTGTAAACTACGCCTATCTCAGAAAGAGCACGGATGGAAAATTGCGCCGATTCTGCCGTATTTCGCAGTTTTTCAGAAGGACCTGACAACGCTGTTGATCAATGCAGCAGTAGCGAACCTCAGATTTTTGGATGCGCGATCCAAAAATCTTCAGAGATCTAATACCCTGAACTGTGGGTCTCATGCGTAGATTTTTTCCCGTGTACTAAAAGGAACTAAGAACAAAATGAATTGGATCGGAGGGAAATGAGTGTATAGGGTTTGCGTGATACATATTGTCTTTTTATTAATTGAAAAAGTCCTTTTAGCATAGATACGTTCAATTCGTCGCCCTCCTGACATTAGGGCTTGCACACTTCACGATGAATCCTGACGTCCAGGAACCAGAGACAGGTGAGAAATAAGGGCCGTGCTCGTTAGTTGAGGACCGTTTGAATGAATATGGGAATTATAAAGTGCCAGTGACGTCAGCGGTGACGAAACCGCCTCCGTTGTCGCTTTGGCTCTATGGCCTGCTTGCACTCTCAAATTTCCGTCAAATTCCGATCAAAATGATGACCAAGATGGCGGTCGAGAGTTATCTAGATTGATGAGTAAAATTAATCAAATCAGCGTGTTGATCGAAATAAGCATGAAATAAGCACGGTTGTGTGGAAATTAGATGAAGGATGAGCCGCACAGCTCCATCATCTACCATCAAATGTTTGCAGGCCGCAGAACTTTGACGGTAGATGGTGCGCACCAGTCACTATTGATCGGAAATTGATGAAAATTTGAGCGTGTAACCAGCACATTAACTCGAGCCCTGTCCAAAACGCTCTTGTGCCATTCCTACGGCTCATGAGTGCCACATTCAGTTGGTACATAGTTCTGTTTAACAGATTGTAAAATCCCGCTTTTCCATTTCCCCAAAGGGAATCACGCCCACTTTAAAATTGTCTCTTGTGCAGCTTCAACGAGCACACCCCATCATTTCCACTCGTCAATACTGCCGTGCCAAGGAAGAACGCTGTTTGAACTTTCGAGAGTTGCCAAATTGCCCCGGATAAAACATTTATTTATGAAGAAAATTATACATTTTTTTCTTTGAAATTTTCA
The DNA here is from genome assembly GCF_001854935.1 of Bemisia tabaci. Taxonomy (NCBI): domain Eukaryota; kingdom Metazoa; phylum Arthropoda; class Insecta; order Hemiptera; family Aleyrodidae; genus Bemisia; species Bemisia tabaci. The sequence continues at coordinate 933,698 of NW_017550575.1, read as the reverse complement.
GACGTTTCAGATAAATGCGAACGAAAGTTTCTGAAAAAATTGAAGAAAAATATTCACAATTTTCCTGGTGGTAAAGTGGGTTTTTATTGACAAAAATATGGCAACGTCTGCAAGCTCATACGGCGTTCTTTATCACGGCAGAATAGATCCGTTCGGCAGAAATACGTCCATTTTTCGTGGCGATTGCGCAACGGCGCTTTAACGAGGAGCATACAAAATATGGGGACTCCTGCCGGTGGCAGTCATGGCAGGAGCTAGGCGTATATGAGAGCCGCCATCTGCCGCCGTAAGTTTCGCGGACCCCCCCCCCCCCCCCCCCCCCNCGGACTTGCTCCCGATTTAATAAATATGTTCACCGCCGTAAAAATATCGCCCAAAAAGAGGGACGCGGCGGTCGTTAGCACCGCAAACGGGCGAGGGGAGGGGGGGCCGGAGCAAGGGGTCGGAATTTCAAGTGGGTTTATCGGGAATATTGGGGGGACTAGATCATCCGCTGATTGCCCGAGGAGGACCTGATGGGAACGCCGATATCATCTTGGGCACTTTACAAATTGTCCGTTTTTTGCCTTGTTGTAATAAGTCCGTCGAGTTTGTCGCTTAAAAAAGTTCCGAGAGGCTGGAAAAGGGTGACCTTTTTTTGCGGCTCTTCCCGCCAGTTTGTTTCACTCATGTCTCCGCGCGGCATTTTAAGGTTACGCCTTGAGGCCTTGAATCAACTAAAAGCCCTATATTGTGGCTGAATTGGCTCAGGCTTAAAGCCAAATTGAATGAATTTAGTCAGAATTAGCCTAAATACATTCCGCGTTGCCTAATTGGACGTATTTCTGTCAAACGGAACTATGTACATTAAGACATGAGCCCTGAGACCCATTAGAATATATGCATAATAGGACTCACGTCATAATGCACATAGTTCCGTTTGGCAGAAATGCGTCCAATTTTACATCGTGCTTTCTTTTTTGGACGAAAAACCTCACAATTTTACGCCTTGAAACTGAACGTATTCATGTTAAAAGAAACTGCGGAAATTAATTGAATCAAGAGGGACTATGTGCATAAGATTTTAATGTATCGTGGTTTTGTTTTATTTAATTCATTTTCACGCAGTTCCTCTCAGTATAAGTCAGAGTTTACACTTTTTCACGAGTTTCAAATCCCCTTATTTTTCCACGATTTAGCCTTGAGTGGGAAAAGAAGCTAATGATAAAGTTACCATAAAATTACGATTTTTACACTTTTCTGAGTATATTAAATGACAAGATTCAGAGGAAGGTAAAGTATGTAGTCACCTGTAAAGTCGGGTAAGTAATGACCACAAGAAAGATCTCAATTTTATTTCTACATTTACCTATTATTAATTTACGTATGTTTTCCTGTATGATTAAATGCGCAAACCGCCCTGGCTTCGTGCAACAACGAGGCATGAATGCAAATAGAGACAACATGTGTTATCATAAGGGAAAAATAGAACTTTTTTGATGGCTGGATCTAGATGCAAATATTCGTGTTCTCGAGGTGTCCGTATTGCATAGCTAAAAATTGCAGGCGCTCTGGTTGCCTAGTCACAACGTACAGCTGCCGCGGTTTTCAGTTTTCAAATGTTTTCTGCGTTACGTTTACCATCGTTTTTACCATGGAATCCTCAAAATTCGGATGAGTTGTGTAGCACCATGGCAGCGCGTAGATGTAATTCCAAGCACATAGAGTGGCATCGTATTGCATTTTATGGGAAAAGGTCATGGAAGAAGAAACAGTTTCAAACGAGAATCTGCTTGTTACCTCGATTAATTTATAAGGATTCAGCGTGAAGCAACGGCAATAAAAACGCCTTCAATGAATTGAATAGGCACACCGAGCTCCCAAGAGGTCGAATAGTGGCATCACGCCCCTTAGCACATATATTTTAAGATTTTGTATTATAAACGGTGCAGTTGTATTGCTGCTGTGTTAAAGAAAAAAGCCGTGTGACCCTTCGGACGTTGCCATATTTTTTCCGATAAAAAACGAGTTTATTTGGAAAATGTATAATATTTTTCTTCATTTTTGTTCGCAATTGATTTTAAAATATTTGATAAGTTCAAGAAAGAGTATGCTACTTTATCCACCCCCGTTGTTAAATTAGCTTACAATAGTGGTTAAAGTAGCATTTCTGTGTTGTAAAATCTACGTTGAAATATTGCAGTCACTTTTTTCATCAATTAAATTGTTAAATCAGCAAGTTAATTTTTCCCGTGTTCCTCATAAAAATCTCAAAAGAAAACAAACACGCAAATTTAAGCTCAAAGGTAGTAACCTTTATTTCAGTAAATGGTAACTAGAATTTTTCTCAGTGTGGTCTTCAATTCTTAGAGGTTCGAAAAACCCGGATTTTTCTCGGCTGACCGAAGAATCTCAAATTGGGAGGTCATCCCTTTCTGCCGCCTACTTGAAACAGCGCCATGATGGGACGCACGCAAGGCGTGTTCATGACATTTTAGAGGGACCACCTTACGATTTATATCCGTTTTATCAAGAATGGGTACCCTTTATTTCTTCAAGTGAACAAAGTTCGTCTTTATATCGATAGTTGATATAGCATTTGAACTTTCTAGGTGCTTGACAGAAAAAAGCAACCCTTTCGACTGGAAACTTTTACTCCGTGTTCCTTATGGACACCATGGAAACTGCGAGACAATGATAGACCTCATCATCAAGTTGAGGGGTCTTCTCGATTGAAATAACTTTTGAATTTAATCGACTAAACTTGAGCTCATTTCACCGAATCGTCGAGTCATCCGACGACGAAGATTTTGTAACGCCGAAACAAACCGGTTACGAACTAATCTTGCCAAAATCACTCTTTTTCTAAGCAGTTTGAGAGCCAGCCTTCGATGCCTATGTACTGAACAGGCGAATAAGAAGAAAGAGGAGATACTTAGTCTGGGAAAAAGGAAGTTCACAAAAAATACATTCGTATAAACGAAGGAAGCATGAAAGAGATTATCTAACTAAGAACATGAAAGAAAACGAGACAAACAATTTTAATTTGGTAAATTGTCCAACAGAGGCCGACCATCGACGATCGAGGAGAAACTTGAGAAATCCACAATAGTAGAGGAAATATAACTCCAGTTTCTGTCTTTTTGAATCATCTGCGTGCCCGTGCATGCTTGCCATTTTTGGGGGATCCTAGAAGCTCCGAGAGTGCTGTGCTTACACTTCAAGACAAAATTCTACCAGCCATCTTGGCTTACAACCCCAATTTTTTAGGGTCATCCTTACTTTCTTAGGGACTAAGCCTTTCACTATCATTCGATCGATTGTCTCGCTTGATTTTCGTTCGTGTCTCAAACTACTGCGCTAACTACTGCAACTGCGCTAAAAGTGACATGTTATCGCTGCTTTAAGAACTCTGCGGCTGACTGGTTTAGGCGCCACGTTCGGCCAGTGCCAGTACCTCGACAAATATTAAAAAGCCTATTTTTGGGGTAGATTTTCCGCATGGCGCACAGTCAATCGAACATGAAGTTTTTGACTGAAACTTGCAAATTTTGTAACAGTCAAATTGCAAACTCCTCACACATGCAACATTTCCATTGATGGATATCGACCTTGCACTCGTTGCTTATTAACCCTATTTTTTGGGTAGATTTTCCGCGTGGCGCACAGTCTATCGAACATGAAGTTTTTGAATAAAACTTGCAAATTTTGATGTTCATTTTGCCACATTTTACATTTTAGAAGACAATTTCAAGAGAAAACCATTGAAACCACTTTTAGAACCTCACAGTTTTGGATAAACGGAGTTACAAGCTTTCAAAGCTTCCAAATTTTATCCGACCTCTTCTATTGACTCGATTCACCGTGTGGCGCCCGGTGAGGACCATGGCTAAAATGGCAGACTTGCATACCAGTCATACGGAGGTACTGTATTTAAACCGATGGTGCTTTAGACCTGGGGCATTATCAACATCGTTCGTTTCCCAGGGACTTGATGAAATCCCTGCAGCATGACTCGACGGGACATCGGGAATTCAGCGAAGCGGCGCTTAAAAATTTACCCGCTGCAGCAGGAACTTGATTGAGGCAGCGGAGCGAGACCCGTCTCGAATTTCCCGCCACTCCTGATGGTGAAAATGCACGCGGAACCAATCACCATCAATCTTGCCGCGCGGCCGCGCCTTCGCTAGACTGCTGGAGTCAAGCCCCATTTATCTACCGCGGCATTTAATGATTGCGGAGAGTATGCAGAGCAGAGCCAGCAAAAACCCGAAAAGATGCAAACACCAAGTTCCTGGAGAGTAGATCCGAGTGGAGCACTGGTAAAATTGCCAGATCGTTGTTTTCCAGCCGAGAGATTCCATTCCAACGTTTCAAAATTCGCTCAAAAACTTCAATTTTTTACAGAAATGTAAGTGTGTGATTCGTGGCCAAACTTTTGCAGATTTTTCCGAGGTATCGCTGGAAAAATTTGAAAAACTGACTCAAAAACTTCAATTTTTTTAAAGAGGCATAACTGCGCAATTCCTGGCAAAAATTTTGCAGATTTTTCCAATTAGAGCTGGAAAAATTCACAAAATTACGCAGCATGACTCAACGCTACATCGGAAATTCAGCGAAGCGGCGCTTAAAAATTTACTCAAGATGCAGGTTTTTCCAAGTTAGAGCTGGAAAAATTCACAAAATTGACTCAAAAACTTCAATTTTTTTTGAAGAAGTATAACTGTGCAATTCCTGGACAAACTTTTCCAGATTTGTCCGAGTTATCGCGGGAAAACCCGTGAAATTTTATGCTAAACACGCCCAAAAATTTTCTGGTAAAAATACAGTTTAAGTACGACTCGGCATTTTGCATCGTTAAAATGTAGGTACGCGTTCTTTTGTCTGAGAAACGATGAAGCATGTACAATTTAACAGAGGAACGAGGTCCTATTCGCGCGTCCCGTTATTTTCGAATAATTCTCTGACTTTTCAGGGTTTCAGCGCATTTAATTCCCAGTTTTTTCAATGTCCATCTACCATAATGTTCCATTAAAATTATTTTCGAGAAAAAAATTTAAAAAAATAAATAAAAATGTTAGAAAAAAAGTCATAATTGGGCTGGAAGAAAACATTTCAAGGTTCTGTCGCGACATTTCATGACTGCTCAAGGTAGGGGGCAATATGAAAATATCCCAAAATAGCAAATAGTTTTTACATCCTACCAAACAATTTTAAATTTTTAAGGGAAATAATTGTGTAAATTCTAATACTGTACATGTGTTCGGGAATTTTAAAAGAACAGAAGAATTTGCACGATTTTAAAAACACTGTATTCACGCTGGTTCCCATTTGCAATATGCGATCCAATTATTTCGTCCAGTCAGGGCTTCTACATGAGGCCATTTGAGAGGCTCGGGGGAAATAAGTGCAGTTTTTGGGAAAATTTAGATATTAATAATCTCAAGCAAAAATAGTCTTAATGCAAATTTCTGTGAAAGTTTTCACTCCCAAATTCTAATTTTCAAGCATCAAAAAAATCAGTTTGAACTTTCTTTCCACCGTATGGATCCATGTAATTTCGAAATTTCAAACGCGTATTTGAGGCCTTATATATAACAATGGCGGATGTGAAAAATTACCTTTTAGAAACAAGCTTAAAAACTGTTTTGTTCACACACAAATTTAACATGTTTGGCTCTGGCATAATGTACAGATCTCGAAGATCACATCTCAAGAATTTTCTCAAAATTTCCTCGATGCCAAAACAGTTTTTTGAATGTGTTTCGAAAAGGTAATTTTTTACATTCGCTATTGTTACTGATAAGTCCTCATTTATGTTCTTGAAATAGCAAAACCTGCACTCATGCGCCTTGTCCTCCAAGCCCATTAATTCAACATTTAAGGGGGAAATGGTGGCAACACTGCTTTACGAGTCGACGGGGTGCATACGTCAGAGCCGGGACTCGGCGCTCCGCGAGTGAAGGGTGGAAGCGTCAAGGAAATGCACTAATTATTTATTTAGCCTTTTTTCGGTTTCGGGGTTCCCGATTCCGTTTGGTTCCGTTCGGTTCCCGGCTGGCGGCACTCGAGAGCCACGGCGAGTAACTTATGACCTGACGCAGTCGGATTGCAGTCGCTCCGGCTCCTGAAACGCTGAAAGCCCTCCTCCACCGCTCAGCTATTAATTGCAACCACCGCCGCACAGTCTCCGCCTCTTCAAGTTCCCGACCAACCCGAATCAAGACTTGAAAGTAGAAACTCTGTCCTCATTGGGCAGGATTTTCACTTGTCAAATTACAGAGATCCTAAAGCCCATTCTGCCGTGCTAAGGAAGAACGCCGTATAAGCATTCTGCTGTTGCCAAATGGAGATGTTGCATGTGTGAGGGATTTGCGATTTGACCATTGATTCTTATGTAAAAGTTCGCGCGAAACACGATAGTGCCACTGGTTTTCTCTGAAATCATCTCCCAAGCTCAAAAAAAGCTCTCAAAGTGAGGCCAAAATGGAGGAGATATCTCACCCTACCCTGAGAGTCCATCTCTACATCAAAACAAAATCTCCATGCAAAGATAGGGAGCAAATACATTAGCAGGGTTGCCGTGTTTTCAGTTTTGGAGTCCCCAAATGAAGTGGCAACTTTGCTGATGTATTTGCTCCCTATCTTTGCATGGAAAATTTGTTTTGAGGTGGAGGTGGACTCTCAGGGCAGGGTGGGACATCTCCTCCATTTTGGCCTCACTTTGAGAGCTTTTTTGAGCTTGGGAGATGATTTCAGAGAAAACCAGTGACACCATCGTGTTTCTCGCAAACTTTTACATAAGAATCAATGGTCAAATCGCAAATCCCTCAACATCTCTATTTCTCCCGACAAAATATTTATTTTTTAGGGAAGTTATGCTTATAGTGTGTGCTAACTACTTCAGCCTGAAATGTCATTTTTCCAGTCATTTTATAAAGCGGTTTCGCTGATTCGACTTTTTCCATTCTCAACACGGCCCACGCAACTAACCATCAGATAATCTGAGTATACTTTAATAGACGGGTCAGCGGCAAGGGTCAAAATATTGAAATTCTGAATTAAATATCAAAACCACCTGGTAAGCTAAGAGCGAAACCATTTGTTTTCAAACAAGACAAAGTTTCAGAAGCTATGACCAATTACGTGGATGTGACGATATACACGGGTTTAAATGAGAAATGACACCTGCAGTGAAGTCACATGTGAGGCGGCTTGCATTTTCTCAAATTTAAACAAACTTTGCTCCGTGATCCTACATTGAAAAAAAAAATTGTGAAAAAAATCTTGTAAACTCAGCTTATTTAATATTTTTACATTGGGCAATATAATTTTCTTCACTAAGCCACGACCCTCTGAAGATGAAACAGGTGCGAAAACAGCCATAAATTAAATTTCACAAATGTCCTGCTAAATTGTCGAATGATATTCTGTCGGCTATGTAAAAAAATCGGAAATAAGGAACCGCGATCTAGGGAGTGTGCGATATTTCATTCCGCAAACGAAACAAGCCGGCCTCTTTAGTAGCAGGGACCGTAAAAAGTCTCTTAAAAAACTCGTAAATTTTAATTTAAAAACTCCTAATGAGACTTTTAAATTTACGAAGAAGGAAAGCCTTTCGGGATTTTTCTATGTAAAATTCACGAGAGGTCAAATTTAGGTACAATAATTTTTTTAAAAAACTCTTAAAAATGATACAATGGTTTATAATACTTTTTTGCTTAAATTTTACATTAAAAAATTGTTTAACAAAATCACGTTTTTTTAAAGTTTTCTAACACATGTTTTACTCAAATTTTGCCTCTCATAAATTGTATGTTTAAAAATACCTACGTCGTAAATGTTAACAGTTTTTTAAAGAATCCTTTAGGGACAAATTTTAACAACCATGTTTAGTAGGGCTGAGGAACGTGTGAGAGCTATATATCTTACAAAATCAACATGCTTAGAAATTCAAATTTAAAAGGTACTAATACTACACTCATTTCCATAATTTTGATTTCTATTATTCCAAGTATAAAATAATTTTTTTCTTATTTTTTATCTTTTGTTATGTTTAGTTATCATTTATGAAATCATTAAAAAGTGTAGAGGCCCTTTACGGATAAAAATTCAAATGTATCATAAATTTATACGTGAATCTGAGTTAAATCAAATTAATAATTTTATTGTAGATTTAAGTTCTCCTTCTAACATTTCTTATTTTTGAAATTTTCTCTCACGAGTCATGTCCCATGAGAGATCTCTCGTGGAAATGTTGATAGTTCTATCAGGTGCAGAAGTCCGTTTACGTTGTCTACTTTTAGTTTTCCTTTGAAGAATCGAACACGGCGCGCGCCGCCGCTGGCAAAGGGCTTTTCCTTGCCTATTCCGGTTTCGAGCACAGGGCACAAGCCCAGTGACGCACTCAGCTCCCGACTCGTGACCCAGTGCCACTGGCTCCTGAATTTTATTAACTGACTCCAACAGTCAGTCGGCTCGAATCTCCTTATTTTATTTATTTTTCTCCTATAAATTCTGTCTCCGGTCCCAATGTGACCGTCCACGGGAAAAGAGGCCTTTACGGATTTAAAATACATTTGGGTTGAGCTGGGTTGAAAAATCAGATTTTGAGATTTCACCGAGAAAATTTTTCTAGTTATGCCCGGATTTACAGGTTCAGATGATCGAGGCAGTCACCTCTAGGGGTGGCACATTTCGGGAGGAAAACAATTATTTTAGAATTGCTCGGGGATTTTTCTCTTTTAAACTAGGCGAAATTCGACTAGAAATAAGTCACAGTAGCTACAAAAGGTGTGTTTTTTTATGTATGTAAGAGCCGCGTTTACGGCGCGCTCGGGCGCTCTGCGACGCCTATTCTCCACAGGAATCTGTCATGGTAGAGATCCTCCGGAAGCTGGCATCTCTCCATCTCTTCACGGATGCCCTCTTCTCTCGGTGTTTTTTTTCCTTTTAAAAAAAATTCCAGCAGGAGGTAATCAAAAATTATTTCCATTTTGTTAATTTGTTCAAGCTCACCTTAGAGTAGTTGTAAAACTGCGGAGCGCCTTCATTTTTGTTTGATACCCTAAGCATCACCGCGGAGTTGGTTTTGTTGCTTAACCCAACTCAACCTATCTCGGCTTCATAATCTTTGCCGCCTACTGTTTTTGCGGAAAGAGGGAAAACAACTAAACGAAAAAACTGCTGTTATGATGTCTTGTCTCTTATGTAACAGTACGTCATCACTAAGGTTAATCCTGTCTTTCTGTACGAGGGGCGCATGAGTGCCACAACTCAGACGGATTCGCTCTAAGCCAAGGATTCGCGTTTTTTGCTGAGTTCGGCGGTATCAATGTATCAATTGCCTTCATTCTGGTGAGTATGCAATACTCAGCATTGATGTGTGTACAGCTGCCTATAAGCCAAGTTAAACATCTCGCAATTCCAAAGAAGTCCAGTCGGAACAAATAATCTAATTACACTTTCGAAGACCGATTTAAAATTTCAAGTTAATACGCAAATATTTTCAGAACAATCCGTAAGTGGATCGATGTTAACATGTGTGAGCAGTCAAAGTATTTGTGAATGATTTGTTTCATAATTCCAAAATTTTAAAAAATACATCGTAAAAATACAGTGAAAATTTGAAGCTGAGTAGGAATCACGAGAAAATATGCAAGTCAATTCAATATTATGAAGCAGACTGCATAATGTCTCGCTTGCAGCAATTGTTGCTCAGAGAAATGAAAAACCGCTTACGAAATGAAACTTGCAGGCACACCTTTCTCGAACATCTGCATTCCGTCGTAAATATTACTTGCCTGACAGAAAATTAAACTAAGCTCTACATGGAGACGTTAATACTCCATCCGTGTTTTCATCCAGGCTCGTATAATTTTTCCCTACTAAAACGTTGCCGAATAATTTTTTCCTCGCTTAAATTTCTTTAGCGAAGCAATTGCACCATGATTAGCAGTAGCAAAGTCGCATTTTGGCAAAAAATGAGTTGAGAGCAGTTTTAAACTCAACCAGTCGCAAATTTTTGCCTGTTAAAAATTGAAAGTCGGGAAAAATATTTTGAACATGAAAATAGTCGTGAAACTTTGTCTCTACGGAACATCGAGCCTTGAATAAAACTTCACTTCTCTTTTTCTCGCTTCAAACTTCATGAGTCTTGGCGCGTCTCCGTTAAACTCGGTCCCCAAGCGCAAACGGAGAATAAATACGGACAAAACGATGTGTTAGGAACGAGGGAAATGACAAGAGCATTTTAATGATTAATCGGGCAAAAAATATGCACTTTTGCCATCATTTTACATAGAAGGAAATACCGCAATCTTAATTTTCCATGAAAAGTTTCATCTATAAATGAGAAAATTTCAGAGAAAACACTTGAGGGGCTTGGAGGACAAGGCGCGTAAATGCAGTTTGTAAAAAAATTGACTTATTAAAGATTTCAAGTAAAACTAGTCCTAATGCATATTCTGTGAAAAAGTCGCTCCCAAATTCCAGTTTTTAAGCATCAAAAAGTCAGTTTGAACTTGCTTCCCGCCATAAAGACCCATGTAATTTCAATTTCAAAACTTCAAACACTCATTTCTCGAAATAGCAAAATCTCCACTTATGCACCTTGTCCTCCAAGTCCATCAATTGTTAAAATAAATATTAATAACTATGAAGGAGAAAAGTGAGAAAATTCACAATTTCACTAGTCTATTTCAAGAGAAGCAAAAACAATTTTGACTCTAATTGAAAAAATTTTGGAACTTCTTGGCTTTGTTTTCCCCGCAAAATGATGTGGACCCATCACTATCTCTCCACATTGTTTCAAGAGGAGTATGTATGATAAAAGGTCTACAGGGTGTATAAAAAAAGGAAAAAATATGTTCATTCATCACGATTTGCTTACGCTCATCTAAGAAAAGGTGCAGGAAAAGACGTATTTCTTGCCCTAAAAATAAAAAAATTAAAACTTAAAGTAGATAAGTGATAGAGTTTTCCAGTCAGGAAAAATTATGCATGTTCAACGATTTAATTTTTTAAAAAATTAAAAATGAAGCAGTCGGAAAGAGTCATTTTTCGAATTATTTAATCGTTCCTTTGAGTTTCTCCTTATGCCTAATTTTTTAAGCATACATTACCTTTCTATTCATATCATAATTGATTCTGAACATTTGAGTGTGTGGGAAGTAAACATTTTATAATTGTTTTAAACCATCAAATTCTTAGTTGAAATCAAAAGGAATTGAATTGAATACAATTAAAAGAAAATGACTCACCGTTAAAGAAGATGAAAAGGCCAAAGATGAGGAAGAGGAAGGAGAAGTGAGAGCCCAACTGGCGGAGGTTGATACCAAAAAATGCTGATCCTGACGTCATTTTGATTCCAAGAGAAAGTCTGAGCACTGAAACTTCACTTAAAAATTGGGTGGATCCGAAAATTGATTACTTTAAAATCAACATATAGTGTCACCAATTTTTGAACCCGTTTCTCTGAAAGCTTAACCAGTAATTTTCTCGTAAATATACGCACCTATTTTTTTTTTAAAAAAAAATCGAATGTGTATCTTTTCTTTCAGAAGATTTTAAAAAAGCACCAGATCAGTTCAGGGCAAAGATAATGTTGCTAACAATTTTTCCCCAAAAATTCAAACTCTTCGTTATTGATTGCCTAGAAAAGTCCCCTTTTGGGTACAAATAAAAAATGTATTCTTATTTTTTTGATATTCAACAAAAATGAGGACAACTAAGAGTAGATGCCCGAAAAGCACATCTATTTTTTCTAAAACTTATTCTAAAAGCTTGTTAAACTACGGTATTTTTAGAATTAAATTTGAAGGATAAAATCTCCAGACACGTCCTGCAATCTGTCCTATGATAAATTTTCCTCAAATAAGAGTCATTAAGTCGAATGCGCCCACAAAATAGAGACGAGACTTCTTTAAAATCAGATAGAAACTATCGAGTGGAGTTTTCCGGGCTAGTTTGGGGCTTCTTCGTGTTTTTCGAAAAAAAAAACGGACGCGCGAAGTTTCGGGCGAGAGTCGAAAAAAATCGGGAGCGGGTAACGAGTCAATCCGCGCGCTCCGACGGAACAGACCTGGAGCATCGTGGAGATCTGCAGGAAAAGCTCGGAGGGCTTAGTTCCAAAGCTCGCCGCTGCACCGAGGCGGCAGCACCTGTTCGGGGTATGTGGATTGTGGGCCCTCGTGCAGAGGACTTGTTAACTCCTTCCGGTAGCCAAGGTCCATGGATACCCGGCTCCTCTGTGCACCGATTGCAAGTGTCTGTTTTGACAACAGGTCTAGGTCGCATCATCCAACTTGTGCTCTTGCACAAACTTGCACGATCGATGGAATGCAGCTCTGTCTGGTTTTGGATCCAGGTATTCTCAAGATTTGATGTAGTCTAGCAGAAAGATTGCATATTTCGTTTTTTTCTTTTTTTATTTTATTTTAAACAAAGGATCTGCAACCGGCAGATCCTTTGTTTAAAATAAAATAGAATAAGTAGTATAAGTAGAATAATAAGTAGAATTTCTGGCTGATAGATGTAAAAGAAACATTTTCGTTTCGAGAGTTCCATAGATACCCGGCTACTCTGAGCAAGTGTCTGTTTGGATAACAGGTCTAGGTCGTATCATCCGACTTGCACTCCACTTCCAAACTTGCACGATCGATGAAATGCCGCTCTGTCTTGTTTCGGATCCAGGTATTCTCATGACTTGATGGAGTTTAGCAGAGAGAAGTCATTTTTTTCTTTTTATTTTAAACAAAGGATCTACTTGTTGCAGAATTTCTGGTTTCCGTACTTGAAAAAAAAATTGTTTTGAAATTTTAATTTTAATAAATTGAATAAACTGCAGGGGCGTGGTTTGATTATTTATGATCAAGAAAGTCAACGCTGCACAAATTTTAATTTTTAATTTGTGTGACTTGGCTCTATCCGAAATGCAAAAAGAGTCAAGTCAATCCAGAGATAGGATCCAAGTACACCCTTGTTCGCCAAAAAAATACTTGGTTTCACTGTATCAAATCCGATTCAAAATTCGTGGAAACGTTCTACAGGGCCGATTACCATGATTTTTGCGGTTATCGACGAATAATAGTCCTTAAATGAGACCGCTGTAATCAGATTTTGGAAATAGGACCCAGGTTTTTTCATACAAGACTAAACCAAGGAGCATAAAAAGAGGAGACAAATTTGAAATTTCCGCCAATGAAAAATGGCAAGAATTTCAAATTTAGTGAAAATTGAACCAAGCTGACAGAGCAAGGGAGAATTTTATGAGCGCACGACCTGCCTTTCATTATTACACTTAATCTAGCGTTGAGAGTTCACTTATTACTTCACACGACCAGTGTGTAATTTTAAAAATCGAAAATTTAAAAAAAAATTAACATTATACGAGTTTCTCCGCCAGGAAGTTCTCCAAGCAAGAAATCGTTCACCACCCGCCCGTCGCGAGGCGTCGCTCCGTAGCGTGCTGCCAGCGCGAAACGCCTGCAAACCTAAGGGGCTACTTCACGCATTGCGCAATGCTTGAAGTATCCCCTTAGGTTTGTAGGCGTCAGTGCGCGTTTCGAGCTAGTAGTGGCAGCACGCCGCGCCGCAGCGTGGCATAAAGTTACCCTTAATTACAAGGTCAGGGTATTGAATTGTAGGCAATTTGACATCAAATTCGAAATTAGCGACTCAAAAAAGCATCAGTTACGAAAGTTTTGCGATCTTTCAGCCATTATCCGACTCATTTCTTCCTATTCTTGAGTTTATGACCATAGTGCGCCGCGGGCTGTGGCGCTTATGGAGTTCTCCCCTGTGCTCAATCGGAAATAAGCGGGAAATGTTGAATCTTGGTCTATTAGTGAGGTAAGATAAGTGAACCGAAGGTATGCTTCTTTGTCACATACTATCCGAAACACTGAATTCCGACCGTTCCGTGTCGATTCAGTCTCGGCGTGATATAATAATTGTTCGGTTTGCCGAAGTTTAATAATTGCCGATTTCTTTATTCGGTTCTCATTGGTTCAATCGATCCCGGCTGGAGGGAGATTGGACAAATGAGAGTCAGGGTTGAAAATCTTTGCCTTTTTTTATCGTTCTTTTGTCGCAGTAGAGCGCGAAGCGCCCCCCCCCCCCCNGGGGGGGGGGGGGTTGGGCCGCGTAGCGGCCAAGGGGCATAGCCCCCTTGTTTAATATAACGACTTGATGACCAGGGATACTCGCTCTACCAAAGTGCAGAGGTGTATTATGCCGATTATCCCAGTTTTCAAGACGCAATAGCTCTGTCAATATTGGGCGTAAAATAATTTAGCGTGAGGGAAAAATCCGTCACAAAAAAAAACTCGTCAAATGATTAAGAGAAACTCATTAAACATAAGGCATGGTGAGGATCGCTACTGCACTGAAAAAAAATTCTCGGCGTTTTTACCAAGGTCCGTTGGTACTTTTACCATCTCACTTTGTTTACCAATTATTGGTAATTTTACCAAGACAGACTGGTAAGCTTACCTAAAAACCGGTATTTTTACTGTTTTTTTTTTCAGGTAAGATTACAACTTTTATTAGTAATCAATTCCCGGTAACTTTGCCATTTTATCTCGGTAATTCTACCTCAGTCGATAAAAAATATTGGCGTTTTACCAAGGTCCAGTAAAATTACCGTGAAAGTTCAATAATTTTACCAAGATTTCTCAGTAAAATTACTAATTCCATGAATGGTAATTTTACCAAGAAAAAACTAGGATCAAATAGAACCCTGAATTCTTGGTAATTTTACCCTATTCTTAGTAAATACACCGAGATTTTTTTTTTCAGTGTGGTGGCATAGTTTATATTTTTAAGTTTGTTCCCAGCGACTTCAGAGGAACTTGTAGTTGAGGAGAGCGTTGTTGCAGAGGGTCATCCTGACGAAGGCGGCACCCGGGATCCAGCGTTGACTGGCGACGAGGTCTCTGGCGGCCCAGAAGCTGAAGACGTAGGGGGCTTGGACGCAGAAACAGACGTTGCGAACCCCCGCGAACTCCCGGCACCTGCCCCAGAGGAGCTGGTCGCACTTGTAGCGGGTGGCGCAGTTGACGAAGCGCGCCGCCGCTGCGAGGAATTTGCAGTAGCTGGTGCAGTAGTCGTCGGCCAGACTCCGCAGGAATTCGGCCGTGTCGTTGGTCTTCTTCTGGAAGGCAGTGATGAAGCAAGGGTCCAGCATCTCCGGCAGGAGTAGATCCGTGCCCTCTTTGATGTCTACTCGATGCTGCGCGATGGCCCTCAACTGGGTTTGACGGGCCTGGCCCTGCGCAAAATATGAGTCCACTATTTCATGCGCTCATGCTAGGAACTAACGAAACATGTATCCCTGTTTGCAGCGTTGCACGCCGCGGCATGCCGTGCTGCCAGCGCGAGACGCCTGCAAACTTAAGGGGCTACTTCACGCATTGCGCAATGCTTGAAGTATCCCCTTAGGTTTGTAGGCGTCATTGCGCGTTTCGAGCTGGCAGTGGCAGCACGCCGCACAGTAGATCGAGTAAATGGGAGAGGTCGGACGTTTGGAAACTTTAAAAATTCGTAACTCCGTCCATACAAAACTCTTAGGTTTTAAAAGTGGTTCAATTGGTTTCCTCGTGAAATATTTTCTAGAAGCAGCCCTTCATATTTAAAATGTGATGAAATTAACATCTAAATTTGCAGTTTTAGTCAAGAATTTCATGTCCGACCTATCTGATTGGCTCAATCCGCTGTGCGTTGAAGAATTCCCGTCGTATGTTAGTCTTTTACACCATGACTTAGGCTGTCCATAATGAATCACTAAATACAAAAAGGGCACATGTCCAGAAAACAAATTGTTCAGGAGACACAATAAACTGTGTCTCCTGAACAATTTGGTTTTCTGGACATGTTTCCTTTTTGTATTTAGTGATTCAAATGGACCGCGTTTACCAGTAACGCACCAAGTAGCATTTTGAAGAAAAGAAAAAGAAAAAAAAAGAATTTGAAGTGGTTTTTAATTGGAACACTTAGGTGGAACGGAGGAAAAAGCGCATAAGTGCAGTTTTTTTAACAAACTGAGAAATTCATGAGCTTAACTAAAACTACTTTGAAAATATATTCTGTGAGAAATTCATAACTGAATTCCAATTTTTAGGCATCAAAAATTGAGTTTGAAATTTATTTTTGCCATATGGCTCCATGTAATTTTGAAACTTTAATCACGTATTCTTTGAAATAGCAAAAACAGTACTCATGCGTTTTGTCCTCTGAGCCCATCAATTGAAGATTTTCTCCCGTTAACAATTCAAAGTCCAGAAAAATATTTTAAACGTGAAAATAGCTGTTAAATTTTGTCCTTAACACCACGTACTTTTGGAGGATTGAAACTGAAAACCTCTTTTCCTTGATTCAAACTTGTTGCGGCGTTGAGCTTTTCTGTAAAGCTCGGTCTATATAAGGTCAAGCTTTTCTTCCGATTTTTTTTATCCTCCCTCCTCCGTGCCAGATCCCCGCTGTCCTTCCCACAAAGAACGCAAATCCTACATTGACACTTTCATTTGATGTAACTCATTTCTAAATATTTCTTTTTACGTCTAATTGAGGAGCTTTCCGGAAAAAGGGCACATAGCAAAAAATCGCGTGTGAGAAAAATGCATTTTAAGTTTCCATCATTACTTTTTGGCCACTGGTGGTAACTTCCATCGCAGCTTGAACTGCCGATCTAGAACATAAGTCACAGTCAGTGGCCGTAGAGTAATGATAGAAACTTCAAATTCCTTTTTATTTAAACGCGATTTTTCGCTATGTGCCCTTTTTTCGGAAATCTCCTCAATTAGACATAGAATTGGTATACTTTTTGTCCTTTTTCAAATTGGCGCAAACTATTACTTTTGGGAACTTCCTCTTGTCCTTATTTTTTTCGGCTACACTAGGAATAGCATACCTATGTTCCATTTTCCCTGTGCAAAACTAATGACTAGATACCGCTATTTTGACTCGAAGGAACTCATGTTCCACTCGAAAATATGGAGGAGAAGTTTTAGGAGTACTTACTCTGTACTTAAAGAATCCTTCAAAGGCTGAACGCTGGGCGTCTTGGTACATATTATTCACCACCCGATTTAAGCTGTTCACGAAGGCAGCCAGCCTAGCCATGACTGTTATGTCTGGCTTCATCACGCTTTGTAGGTTCGTGATGCTCAGAAAGTTCACGAAGCTTTCTTTACTGCTGCAGTCCAGCACTTTCTTCTCGCAAAGGTCGTTTACCTTAAAAGTAACATACCTAAGTATTAAAAAACTCAGCAAACCAAATTTTCTAGAACCAACAGTGTCTGCATCATTTAAATCAATAACTAAAAAAAAAAAATATCTTTAGGTCAAACAAAGTGGATAACATACTCATGGTTAATTGAGGGGCTTGGAAGACAAGCCGCATAATGCAGTTTTTGAAAAAATTGAGGTACCTTATAAATTATTTCAAGTAAAACGAGTCCTAATGTATACTATGTAAAAACATTCACTTAAAAATTCCAATTTTTAACCATCCAAAAGTCGGCTTGAACTCTCAGTTTTTCCGTCATAAAAATCTATGTAATTTCGAAATTTCAAACACGTATTCCTCGAAATAGCAAAAACTGCACTTATTCGCCTTATTCTCTAAGCCTCTAAATGTTTAACCCAGCGACGAATTTAAAATCAAAACATACACAATATAGTCAATTACAATTGGATCACATTTCGCAATAAGGAACTATCTTTGCCCCTCCCATAAAAGCACATATCTGCATAGGAAACCGATGGCATGTATGTTGTTTCTAAAATGGGCCAGGAATAGTGGTTCCTTATTTCATAATGTAATCCAATTATTCATTCAGTCAAAAATTCCATGTAAAAAGAAATCTTGCTATTGAAATCATGTTCACATGAAATATATTTTACAACAAATCGCCGTCATTCTTCAATAAATTAAGGCAATTCGCAACAAAGTAAAACTGTTTTAGAATAAATAAATTTAGAGCATAAAATTAAATTTTGAATGTGAAAAAGGAAATAAACTTTATCGAATTGATGGAGATTTAGTTGAAACAAATAATATCAAGTAAAGAAATCTGTTAAAATTTCATTGACACTAATATTCAAGAAAGTTGAAAGTTTTGAATGTTGATGTGACACGATTTTACTCTCTTGAAACTACGGACTTGAAAACGCCTTCGTTTATTTAAGTATGCAATCCTAGAGTACGGGGTGTACATTGATTTGCTGGAGACATTTTTGAAGGCGATTTCGGTCAGACAGGTTAATCGTTTTAGCTATATTAATCTACGCCGGTCATGTGGTTTAATTTTTCGTCACAACCTCAGAATTGCAAGATAGTATAACGTTTGAAAACTGTTCATATTTGTGTTTTAGATGACCTTGCTGACTTTTGAACTACATTTTACAATTAGAAACTAAAATGTCTAGCCCAACCGTTGAAACACTCATGTGCGTAGGGAAATTAATAGCACATACTTTGTTTCTAAGCTGAACCAGAAATCGTAGTCCTTAATTGCAAAATGTAATCCATTTATCCAACTAATTTCAAGAATAAAATTCGAATCTAGCGATGAACGAATGAATGAATGAATGAATGAATGATTTTCATGGCGTAAAAAAAATGAAAATGATGGGCTTGGAGGACAAGGCGCATAAGTGAAGTTTTTGCCCTTTCGAGAAATACGTGTTTGAAGTTTCGAAATTACACGGATCCTCATAGCGGGAAAAAAGTTCAAATTGACTTTTTGATACTGAAAATTGGAATTTGGTAGCGAATTTTTCTCAGAATATGCATTAAGACTAGTTTTACGTGAAATAATTAATATTTCAATTTTTTTCAAAAACTGCTCTTATACGCCTTGTACTTTAAGCCCCTCATGTAGGCGCTTTGACTGAACGAAATATTTGTTCTCTCCGTATATTTCTTGTATAATTGGATTAAATTTTGCGATAAAGGACCACTATCTCTGGCTTTTCCCTATACCACATTTCTGTATAAGGAAACCAATAGCTTACATGTTGTTCCTAAAATGAACTAGTAATAGTGGTTCCTTATGGCAAATATTGGTTCAATTTACCTTCTCATCGTCGTACTGGATCTTTTGGACATCTTCCCGGAAAGGAGGGTAGTCTAGAGGCTGAAAAGGGATGCCAATACGGATAGTACGAGGAGGGTCAGCGTGAGGGACTGACACCGGATCCAACTCAACCCGAACAGCGATGAAGTTGACCGTTCTGTAGATGTTCCGGATGCGCTTCTCATCCGTGTGCCGCTCGCAATGAACATACCTCCACCATACTGCGTCATCAACCCCGTCCATTGCCGACGGGTCGTGGATAGCATGCGGGTTGCCCTCTTTCACCTGAAAGGGGGCAATTTATCAATTAAATTCGTAGTACATCAGCTGCCAGAAACTAGAGGACCAATACTGCCGTGATAGCGAAGAGAGCCGTAATTGCAAAATTTTCGAAATCGAGTTTTCTTCAAAATTCGTCTAAACTCTTTTAGATGAAATTACCGAGACAACTGAAACAGCAAAATTCATCCTAATTTAATGAAAATGAGACGTATAAAAAAGCCGTAAGAGCACAAAAAATGACATAGTTTTTTTCAAGACAGCCCGTAAGTGCATGAGCGCCAATGAAAACAGTGCTTTCCAGTAAAGTGCCGCCCTCTTCTGCCAATTTCTAACCTGCAAATGTGTTTGTTGTGCGTCCTAAACGCAACCACGAAAGCATGCAGAAGATAGCACTTACGGCTGTCTTGCCTAACAATAACCTAGCATGAAAATGAAAAATACCCTTTTTATGTAATGGAAATAAAATCAGTCGATTTTTAATCATCCATACAATTTCTAGGAGTCCTCCAGACGATTAGTGGCAATTTGACAAAGAACGGAGGCCTCTTTCGATGAAATGTTCTTGTCAGAAGCTTCTGAGCCCGTTTTCTCAAAACTTCATTTTTGCACTTACGGCTCTCTTCGCTATCACGGCAGAATAATTGGGTCACGTTTTATAATATGGAACTACTATTTTCGTCTCTTTTTAGACACAATGTATGTGTCCTTAGCAGGGGTAGGAATCTAAATCGGAACCAAAAACCGGAACCCCTGGAACCGTAATATTTGGTTAGAATCGGAACCGGAGCCGAAAGCCGAATAAACAACTTGAGAGAAACCGGAACCGAAAATGGCGAGATTCGTAACCAATATGACAATTAGTGTAAGCTCAGTCATGTAAAGTTCCGACAAAGTCATAATTTTTGCAGCAAATCTGATTATTTTGGCCAGATATAAACAAATTAAGCCTCTACAACGGATTAAAATTAAAATTTGACACAAGATCCTCTCCTCCCTGAGAGATAACAAGATAAATTCTAAAACACGCAAACCTCTTGTTTTCCTAAAGAAAAACTTGGCTCCTTTCTGCTAAACTCGAATCATTTGCTTGGTCTTCTGAATTAGAGAGATGCATCTGAATATTTCATGTGACATCACCTCACCTGTCCCGAAAGTCATCTCATCCAAATAAGTGAGGTCATTAATGTTTTCCAGAGGGACTGAAGAATTTTGGATTTTCAACATCATGCCAAAAACGCCACATGAAAATATTCTCGCTAAAACATACCCACATTATATTGTGCTTCCACGGATTTATACAGAAGTGAACTATAGGTACAAATGAAAGGATTTTACATGGGTGAGTCCGACGTATGCCTTAAGGCGGATTCCGGCATCGCGAACCTACAACCGAGTTGAATCACGTAATTATTGTACTTATTATTTTCACCTCAACCGAGTCAATCTTTGTAAGTTATAGTCCTCATAATTATTGTCTCTTTAAATCTTATTTCACCACTTTCATTGTAGGTAAGTGTAAATGTATTATGCTCTGTATCTTGCGATAATAAACAAAAAAACAAAAAACAAAAAAACATGGGTGAGTACTGAGTACTATAAGGAGGTTACATGCTTACTAACTAACTCACAGATCTAAGTTTCTTGGGAGATCTTCTCCGGCATTCGAAAAGCCAAAGATCATTCTTGTTGCCCTTCTCATTGACCCCTTCGAACTCTACGTAGAACAGAGCGTTGGTAGGTACAAAAGAGAAACCGCAGAAAACAGCCAATAAATATGTTCCCAATTGCATTGAAGTGGACCAAAGCAGAAGACCAAGTTCTAAAAAAGAAGAACGAGAACACTGTTCAAGAAACATAACCATGAACCACTAGACAAGGTACGAAGTTAAGCATTCTGATACATGCTTCGTAACTCAAATTTAACGTAAAACACGATTCGTGCAACGAAAATTACTGAAATTGACTCCTTACCAAGATAATGTTTCTTGACGCGTGAATTCAAACCTCCCGCTCATGAAAACCCAAGGGTCTACGTACGTCAGATCGCAAACTAAACGTTACTGTGGCAGTCGCCGCGATACGGAAATATGGCTACCTCAATCTTGGCGCTTTGGCTCAGCTGTAGCATTTTTTTACACTTTGAACAATTAAGGGTGGGAAATGAACACTGTTGGCCTACCAAAACTGTTGTAGTGGGCGATTTGACTCACGTAGAGTATTGTGTTTCCTGTAACCGGGCACTTCAAATTTCCGGTAACGAATGTAAAATTAAAACGTAAATATCTTAACAAAGAGTTGATTTCAATTATTTTTGATGCAAAAATTGTATTCTACGTAAAATTCTGGTTGGGAAACGTGTATCGGAATGCTTGAATTCGTATACCTTATTTGGATCACTTTTAGCAAAAAGGAACCAGCGCATTTACATTTTTTTCAAAATCGTGCAACTTCTTTTTTTTTTCAGGAATATATGTACAGTATTAAAATTTGCACAATCATTATCCTTTAAAATCAACAATTTTTTTAGCGGAAAGCAAAAATTGTTTGGTATTCTGGGAGATTTTTCAGATAATTATGAAGAAGCAACATTTTTTCAACACTGCAATCGCGCTGGTTCCTTTTTGCTAAATGCGGTCCATTCAGTGGTCTATTAAAGGGTTTCAGGGGCGGATCCAGCAATTTGGCAACAACGAATCCCCTCCATTTAAACCTATGTTAAATAATCGATTCTTGGAGGGGCACTTGGCCCCTCAAAGAATCGATACATATCCATAGGTTTAAATGGAGAAAAACGGTGTTGCCAGTTTGCTGGATCCGCCAATGAAGGGTTTGGGCCAGGGTGGAAGCTTAATCAATGAAAAGAACAGTAAAACTAAGGACAAGAACCTTTCACTGATGTTTCGCTTTTCATTTCTTTCAAGCTCGCTGATGGAAGGGAAAAACTTCCAATTCCTCAATGAGCATCTCAAGACAGCAGACTCGTGCTAAAATCAAAAGAATATTGCAGTATATCGATGGCTACAGTGCGAGACTACGTATCACCGTTTGTGACGATGCAGACTGGAAACACCAATGGGAAATCAGGATTTCGATTGCTCGACGTCAAACTATCGAAATCCTCTTTTCCTATTGGTCTTTCACTTTCAACTAGCGCACAGTGGATCGAATCAACGGAAGAAGTCGGACATGAAACTTTTGACAAAAATTATAAAATTTTACGTTTACCTCATCACAATTTTAATTTTAAGGGGTGCTTTTTATAGACAATTTTAAGAGAAAACCAATGAAACTATTTTTAAAACATCAAAATTGCATATTAATGAAGATATATGCTTTTAAAGTTTCTAAATTATGTCCGACCTCTCCCATTGACTCGATCCACTGTGCAGCGCTTGTAACTCGCAGGTGTATCTGAGCCTTAAGAATATTCTGTATGAATTTCAAGCTATAAAGCCTCTTCGCTAAGCTTCTTCTCCTTCGAAAACATAAACTATAGGCGGAGATTTTGAAACACCGCAGTATAGTTACGCGGTGTCGCACTTTAGCCCTCGATATATCGCTACACTCACGCAAAAATGGTTATAACCTCACTTGCAATCACGTCAAAATATTTGGTATTTTAGATTTTATAATAAAATCGTAACGCAGAAGCGCAAAATTATAATCTAATAATGAAACAATACACGAATTACTCACCTGATTGACTCCTTCTGCACGTCGCACAGGGAACTAACTAAGTCGGGCCTAGGGTGGCTGACTTTTAAAAGTTCAAAAGTCGATGTTCTGGCCATGGGAATTGGGAATGACGTCGAACGTTGAAAAAAGTCGGCGCGAGGTCTGATGATGGAATCCCGGCGGGAAATCGAGGAGTGGGTTTTAAAAAAAGCATCGAATCGAGCTTTTTGCGAACTTTTAGGGGGAAAACTGATGTCATGCAGCGACACATCCACTGAAATGTCAACGTCCAATGGTGCCTACTCATATTCTGCCTTGCTATGGAAAAACGTCGTGTAAACATTCGATAGTTGCCAAATTTCCCTCGATAAAATGGTTAATTTTCAAGAAAACTATGATTTATTTTCCCTTGAAAATTTCAGGAACTTAGGGTGAAATCGTCGTCTCCAGGACGAAGGAACATAATTCTATTCCAAGTTTGCCAAATTGACCCAAACAATTAATTTATTTTACAAAAATGTACATATGCAATTTTCATCAATTTTTTTTTATTTTTGCATGAAATCTGAGGAAAAATCGGTGAAATTTTCATTTGTGGATGCCTAAGATTTTCCTAGTTAAAAACAATTTATGAGTAGAAATTTGGCAACATTGAAATAAAGTTACGTTCTTTCGTGAGGGAAACGACGAAATTGCGAAAAAAAATACCTGAACATTTGAAAGAAAAATATTCATGAGCTCACCAGAAAATTCGTATTTTATTGAAGGAAATTTGGCGACGCATGGAGGTGCATACGGCGTTTTTCCGAAGCCCGTCTGCTCTTGCGCAAAAGAAAATTTTCGAACGCACTCGTCGAACCTGTCACAAATCTATAAATCACTCCTGTCTGGAACTTTTTTTCGACGTAGAGGTTATGTCTTCGCACTTAGTTCGACGGAAATGGGACGCACTCCCGGTTCGATGAGGATCTAATTAGTACTAGATCTTAATTTTCCGCACGGGCGCCATTGCCTGTGGTCGCGTCAAAGTTCGTCATCGGGGGCATCTCCCGAAGATTTGTCAGCGGCCTCTGACTTTCACGCACGTTGACGTTCGAAGCTAGTCGGCCATTATTATGACGTATGAGCCGTCAAAAAGAGTTTTCGCAATGCAGTCTCGATATTGTTCGTCACGAACTGACGTAAGACTTGCAAGTTTATAACCACCAAGAAGATCGTGCAGTGAGGTGCTCTCTGCAGCAGAAAGTTTAGCTGGGGGTCTCTCATCGATATGAGCAAAGTGTAAAAATGCATGGAGAATAAAAGCACGGGGTTGATGGATGATATGGACATTTCCAATTAATTATGGTAGTACCCCGATAAATTAGATTCCTAATCCAATTTTTGCGAGACTACTACAATTGGACCGCGTTAAGCAGAAAGGAACCAAGCCACATCAGCTATTGCCAAATTTAATTGGGCAATTTAATGGGCCTGTTGCAAACTTTTGCTAGAGCAAAACTAAGAGTTGTTTCTTATAGATAATACCTCAAAAATCACGATGAGCGCATCGGCAAAGTCTGAAATGCACTCATAACTTCACAATCTGCGTAAGAAATTTGCGGTTTTTTGAGCTTCCCGCTTCAAAAACGATACTACGGCACAGGTGGACATTTTCTTAGAGGAGTCGTTCCATTGGCGGCAATACTTATCATGGCCGACACCAATCCGCCAAAACACGTGTGATGGGACGAGATAACTCCTGAGCAGGACTAGACCAGATAACAATCGGCGTGTTTACGTTAATCTTTTCCTCGCCCGCCTTAATTGACCTTGAACTCTCCTCGAATTAAGCGAGGAACTGCGCAAGCGTCGGCCATGATGAATATTGCCGACGATGGAGCGACTCCTCTAAATGAATGTTCACCTGTGCCGTAGTATCGTTTTTGAAGCGGGAAGCTCAAAAAAACGCAAATTTCGTACGCAGATTGTGAATTTATGAGTGCATTTCAGACTTTGCCGATGCGCTCATCGTGATTTTTGAGGCAATATCTATAGGAAACAACTCTTAATTCTGCTCTAGCAAAAGTTTGCAACAGGCCCATTCTTCACATGAAAACGGTTGTGCGGATTTTCGTGCAAATTTCAGTGAAAATTCTCCATGGTGCGAAGCGAATTCCTTAAAATTTTCAAAGAAATCCGACCAAACGTTCTCTCGTAAAAAAATTAATTGCCCAGTTAAACTTTGCAATAGCTAATGTGGCTTGGTTCCTTTCTGTTAAACTCGGTCCAATTAATTGGAAACGTCCATATCATCCAACAAATTGGAGTAGTAGAAATACTTCTGAAGTCAGTACAAGAGTTTGTAAAAAAAAATTAACTAAATTTTGGACTCACTTGCGCTTTTGTGTGCAAAAATGTGCGCAAGTGAATCCAAAACATAGCTTAAATTGTTTAAATTGGAGTTAGTACCACAACTTTAGGGGATAACCCCTGACACTTTTTACCGCGCGCATCCCTCAGTTTAAGATGTTAATTCTAGCAATGTTCAATCTGTACATTTGATTTAATTTATTTTCATCACTTGAAAACTGTTTTGAGTCCGTTTTAATACAGATACATCATTTTTTGTGTACGCCGACAAAAACACCGATAATGTGACCAAAGCTCATGTTGCATCGTAAATCGCAGTTTACTATGCATTTTGCATCTACAAACACGATTTTTCCTCGCGAATTTTTTAGCTTATGCTTTATTGTGAACCTATTCCTATCAGAGGATACTATATACACCTGAAGAACACACATTCATGCTCCAAACTTCTCAAATTTTTGGTATTCATGGTCATAGGAATAATTCACTAGAACTTCTTCTCATTCCAATGGAAAGTTGCCCTTGCGACTGGAATTCGAATCTCGAATTTATTGACTGATAGCTAGTCAGACGCCCTGACTACTGTGCCAACAAAGCTAGTTAGATAAACCTCGGATTTTAACAAAATTCTGATGCAATTTTTTTTTGCAATACTTTTTTAAGTGTGAATGATACTGTATCGATTTACTTAAAAAATAAACAAGGTTTTCCGATCCACAAATTTAAAATATTTTAGTATTTTTCAAGTCCAATTTCACCGTCATTGCTGTGTCAATGCTTCCCCTACCTCGCTTTCTGATATTTCTTCTTGATCCAAATTTTGAGAGCCCATATCGTCGCCCCTTTGACGCACCGTGGATCGGGTCAATGGGAGAAGTCGGACAAAATTTGGAAACTTTAAACGCTTATAACTCATTTTATACAAAACTTTGAGGTTCTAAAAAGGGCATCATTGGTTTCCTCGTAAAATTTCCTTCGATATGCACCCTTTGAAATTTAAACTGTGACGAAATTAACATTAAAATTTGCAATTAAAATGTTTTAGTAAAAAATTTCATGTCCGACCTCCCCGATCGACTAGATCCAGTGTGTGACGTAAGGACGTATCCCAATTTCTACGTGAGCCCTGTTCTCCGCATAACTCTACGCTTTCTAGGGCTTATACGAAAATAGAGATACGCCCTTACGTCAAAGGAGCGACGAAATGATAGCATGCAGATCTGTTGAAATAGAGTTCGTTCAACTTCATCAGGTCCCACGACGTATTCGTGCTAAAAGGAGCTATGTAAAAATGAGTTCAACCAAAAGGAACTATGTGCATAGGGTTTAGGTGCTACTTTTAATCATTTGCTCATGATTCCTTTCAGCATAAATCCGTCCACGTGAGCTTCGTGATCGACAGGGCCCCACACGGGTGTAAGCTGCAAAAAAAAACCGCCTACAAAAAACTTTAAAAACTTCCAGCTCCGCGTGATGACTGATTCACGCAAACAATTTTCCCCCGTGTACTATTCATTCTTCAAAAGAGCAAAAAAGCGAAAGCTCATGGCCTATTTTTCGCCTCCTATATGTATGAGCGCGCACGTTAAAAATTGTATGATTGTCCAGTTCGCAAGGTTATCCTCGAATACAGAGATCACCGGCTGGTTATGAGCTTCGACTCCTGATGTCAGTACACGTTGCTCAGTACATTTTCATGAGCTCGAGCGAATGTTCTCGATGGTGGAAGTTGTTGGTTGTATCTTTTGTCGTTGTGTTGTGCTATCGTAGCGTGGCGGGGTCTTTCAGCATCGAGTTCGTGGATTTCAAGCTGTTGGAAACGGATTATGACGGCGCAGTTTTCCTCTATGAATGTGACACTCCCTCGCCAGATTCATCGGTTAGTTGTGAATATTTGATACTGAAACCAACACGGAGAAAAAAACTTGTGTTTTTGTGTTACTTTTGGGTAATATGGGAAAAAAACACAAACCATCCCAAATTGTGTGTTGCTTTTGGTACAGTTTGCGGTGAATTTAGCGCAGAAAATAGTGTACCTAGAGTGGGAAACCCGAGAGTCAATCAAAGGCTCGTGTTGTTTTGTGTTTTACTTCCCGTATTGACCAAACTTTTGTGTTGAGTTTTCTCTCTGTGAACATATGTCACCTGTGATAAATAAACTATCTTATGCCTCCTTTCTTTAATAAGTATCCAACGATTCAAACTGTGTAAAACCCCTCCAAAAAACTATCGCTACCTATGTTTTTCGCAGATATATTTTTACGCCAGTTGAAAAATTTCTAAATCGATCATGACTTCAGTAATGAAACAAGCAGGTGAGTCCAACACGTGATGTTTGAAGTGCGCGTTGGAGGAATATATCGACGGTGAAACTACCAAACCACGTATCTCGTTTGCGGTGTTTAAAAATTTACGGTCACATTTTATTTTTTTGAAGTAGACCAAATCAATATCATTCCTTGAAATTTTCACAGAATTTTCTCCGCACGAAGAGAAAAATTCACAGAAATTTTCAAGACTGGACGTTGAGTAGTTTTTCATTTAAAAAATAAAGTATGACAGGAAGTCTGCGACGTCGCAAACCGAGATACGTGGTTTGGTAGTTTCACCGTCGATATCTGTATTATAATTCTCAATTTTATGCTTATTTTTTTAGTTTTCTGAAGAGTTATAACTGCCTAAAAATACAATTGAAAATTCAGTTAAGGGGTAATTAAGTTATAAATCTGGTCACAGATTTTCAAATATTCCGTTCAAAATTGGATGAAAGTCCAGAGATAGTGACAGAGCGTTCAGTCAGATCGTCTGACAAGCTTTACGAGATCAAACCAATCAGCGCTAGCTGTGTGCGGCAATTTCAAGAAACAATTACATATCTAGAATGCGGCTCGACGAGTGACTTGACGAACTTGCTGAGATAGGGAGATATTCTAGATTCTAGAACCAATCTAGGATCGCGACCCCCAAAGTCGACGACATTTTCCAGGATTCCCCTAGGGTCCAGTGGTTATCGCACTGAAAAAAAATAACGGGCTATATGGACATACCGGCCGTTCCGGGCTCTGAGGCCAAAAATTCCGGGTGCTAGAGCCATAGCTTCGACCGTTCCGGGTTCAGAGGCCGGAACTTTCGGCCTTTGAGGCCAGATTGCGGCATCCAACTTCAAAAACCCCAATAAGTAGGAGCCAAAAATTTCATTAGGCTGACTTCCCTAAGAAAGTGATTTTTCGGAATACTTACGATTAATTCTCCACGTTTTATTTAAAGATTGGTATGAACCATGTGATACGCCTCTGAGAATGACTATACGTATTTTAAAAATGTCTCTCCGCAGATCAAAATAATCTATGCCAATATACAGGACTGAGACCTTAAACATACGCACTCAGGTTGAACACTCGAGCTGATTTTATGGGTGATTATTGAGAGATGAACTCAAGGAACGCTTATGATTGACTCTCGGCGGACGGTATGGCTGCAGGGTGGCAAAATTTCATGAAAAATAAAATCTTTAAATTTCACGTGGAATATACCATGAAATTTTAGAAATTTATAAAAGATATTGAAAAATATCGGTCCCTTTTCAAGTTTCGCGGAATGCAAAAATTGTGACTTTTTCCAATTTTGTGTGTTTAAGTGCGGGTTGCATACTCTAGCCCCTGAAAAATATGGAATATTTCATAGCCTGTGCCGTGAAATTCCATGAAATATTTTACTGAAATTTCCAATGTCTCATTTATTTCTTACGTTTCATGCCACCCTGTGGCTATATAGCCCGTTAGTACGGCTTCCACAATCCACAGCCCAAATAGCAGTGATCGAGAGAAGTGGATATTTTATCGGTTGATTATCGCGATCATATCGGTGGCAATTTATAGCGATATCATCGAATGAAAAATTGAGATTTATGGCGATTGAATCGCTATGCATCTCAATTTTTTGTTAGATGAAATCGCGATCAATTTTCGTCGATAAAATCGAGATTAAATCGCCATGTATAGCGATTTTCGTTTCGTTAATATCGCGATAAATTGCCGGGCGATATAATCGCGATTTTATTGCAACAAGATCGAATATGCTGAAGATTGTAGCGATTTTATCGCCAATAAAATCGCAATACATCGCGATTTTTCCGCTGAAAATGCTACTTGGGGGCCGGAGTTTTTTTTTCAGTACGTCATTGTAAAGTCACCCTGTCTCTAAATGTCGTCTACTCTCTTTTCAGCCGCAAGATAAGTCGATAAGCCCCTCAACGTCCCAGAACCATGGTCTTGTGCTCTTTCGACCGAACTCCCGGAGAAGGGGTGGCGTGGCGTGCAGGCGAGTGGAGAGCCCGGAGAGGCGGCAAGCTATCCTCGCGATGGCCACCTTTTTCTTGGTGCACAACCCCAAATTGGACTTGGGCGAGCGGCTCTTCGACGCGGACACCCGGCTACCCCTGCAGCTCCCGACCCTGGTCAACGTCGGCGTCGAGCTGGACAAGGTTACCGCCGAAGCAAAAGTCCCCAAGTGGAAGACGGCTAACCTCCAAGACACTAAGGAACTCCTCGCTAAGCTCAAGTAAATACTCGATCTTATAAATTTGGACGTATTTCTGCCAAAGGGAACCATGGACGAGTAGAAAATATGGGGTGTGCTCTAGAAAGCTGCATAAAAAACAATGTTACAATGGGCGTGATTCCTTTTAGAGTAATTGAAAATCAGGATTTTACATTCTATTAAACGGAACTATGTGCCATAACTAAGTACAACACTCGTGAGCTTCGGGCATGTGACAGAGCTATGCAGAAAGGGCGCATGAGTTCACGCAGACCATGAGCGACGACGGCGATGTCTTCGTCGCCGCGGACGTCACTGGCGCTTTTAGAGTCCCATTCATTTTTATGGCCCTCGATTAACGAGCACACCCCTTCTTTCCCACCTGTCTCTGGTTCCGCTTGGCAAAAATACGTCCATTTAATAGTCTAGAGTGTCTATGATACTTTTCTACCTCGACGCAACAGAATTGCGATCTCAAAATTGGAGAAAAATGACGAGTAGCTAAAAAAATGGAACCAATTGATGCGATGTATCGCATGCCGTTCTGACACAAAATATGGCGTCCATCGAATCACCTTAAAGGTCTGGACTCAAGATCCAAGCGACTTTTTTTTCCAGTGTGGGATATCTATAAGGTATGCGTCACAATAAAAATTCCCTGATGCAGCACAACTCTCGCCAAAATAGCAATTTTTAAACATGCGCTCTGCGCTCTTCAGAGCGCTTACAAGAGACCTCTACACATGCTTTTACTTTATTTTTCAAACTGACTTTTAATTCAGACACATCCAAGTGTACCTATATTGAGCAAACTTAACCTAAACTATTCTCAAATTTCAAAAATAAGAGACACTTCAACGCGCGTCATTGACAGCGCAGAAATACAACTATTCGCGCTTGATGGATGTCCGTGTTGCATCTGCAAAATTGAAGGCGCGATGGCGCGAGACGTGATTTCACAATCCTTCACTCTACGCTGCTAGTGAGGTGTCGCTCAAATTCGGGAGACGAATTTAAAAAAAAACATGGCCCGATCACGTCTCTCCTATCCCCCAGCTTTGTTGCGCATGTAGTTCTTAAAGCACCACTACAAATAAAACGAACGGAACCAACACAACTTGGAAATAAAGCAGAGGAAAAGACGCGCATTGATAACGGCGCAGAGATACAACTTTTCGTACTTGATGGATGTCCGTGTTGCATCTGCAAAATTGAAGGCGCGATGACATGAGGCGTGAAATCGCGATGCTGAGCCCAAGTCACAGTAGAGACAGTTCCTCTCGATTCAAGTACATTCATTTTCGAGCCCGTGTTTCAAGGTCTGGTATTCTCTCACGTGATGTTTTTGCTCAGGTCCATCCAACTATTGCCGCACATGTGCCCGGACTACTTGGTCAATTTCTTCAGCGTCGCTGACATCAAGACCTTCACTCTCAACTCGCAAGACGTGGTTATGGACCTGGCTGGCTACGTGGCTGTACTCGATAGAATAGTGAAACTTTACTACGAGGACTACTATCGCACCTTCCTCATGTATGTCTTCAAGTATGAGGTAACTTGATTCCAGAAATTATATGCTGGGAAACATGCAAGAATAAATGGATTGCATTTTGCAAAAAGGAACCACTAGCATTGCAATGTTGCTAAGATTGTGCAACTTCTTTTGTCTTGGATGAATATTTAACCCGATCATCCATTAATAGTTTCTATTTTAATCGCTAAAACTGTGAATTTAAGACAAAAATTACCATCTAAATGTCATAGTTTTCCACGATTTTCGCAATTTTATTGCAAAGGATGAAGTTGTACAATCTTAGCATCGTTGCAATGCTAGTGGTTCCTTTTTGCAAAATGCAATCCAAATATCTGTCGAAGGCAAATAGTCAAATCAGGCATTTTGTCAAATGCCGAGGCAAATAGTCAAATATTCTTACTTAGATTAATTTTTTTGATTTTTTACCCTAATTTTAGACAAAATAATTCGTTGTTTCTGCAAGAAAGAATTCTCTGTAGAAATATGCAGCATAAAATAGTATTTAAAGCAAGATCCTGAATGCACATTTCTCATCAAATTTTCAGCACTTCATAGAACATAAAATTTTTACAATTTTAATATTTAAATGTAGTAAAGACATGTAAAAAGGAAGGAATAAGGAAAGTTCGCGGATTTGAAGAGTTTTTCTTCCCAAAATATTGAAAACCCGTGAACTCCTGGCCATGAATTTACAGAATTCCGTAAACTGTCAAAATTTGACTACCGGCCTAGGCATAGTGTAGTTGTAACTCTGGCTTAAACCCTCCCTTCCCCTTGAGAGCGTTGCGTAATACTTCAACCACGTATACTTAAGGTGATGCGACGGTTGCCATTTTTTGTGACAGAGCGACGTGCGATTTATCGCATTAATTCGTTCCATAATTTCAGCTACTTGTCATTCTTTTCAAATTTTGAGATCGCACTTATGTTTTCATGAGACTGAAGACTTATATTTATGACTTATGACTTATGTTCATGTTACTTTCATGAGACTTACGTTTTCATATACCAAAGATAAAGAAATTCAACGTAATAAAGGCAGGGTTTTCGATCTCAAAATTCGAAGAAAATGACAAGTAGCTATAATTATCGAACGCACTGATGCGATATATCGCACGTCACTCTGACACAAAAAATTGCAACCGTCGAATCACCTTAATGCTTCCGGATGATGACTGTTGCAGGTGGACATGCGGCTGAAACGTCGGACCCGCATAAAACTGGTGAGCGCGCTGAATATTGTGCTGCCGAAAATGATGGATCCGTGCTTCATCATGGCGCACCAGACGACGGCAAAGGCTCTGGTGGACGCCAACAAGTCCTGCTCCTCTTATTGCAAAGTTTTGGTCGTCGCTGCTGATATCTATAAGGAGGAGAGCAAAACCTGCAAGACGCGTTGGACCGAGGGCAAGTGCGAGAAAAAGCGATGCATCTGCCTCAAGGTACTCCTCAGATCACTTTCATCGATACCCAAGAGCATTCCAACGTCGCTAACATTGCATCATCTAAACTAGTTTCACCTCTACTCCCAATAAACTATGAATTCAAGACGAAAATTACCGTCGCAAAGTTTACTTTTTGCAAAGAATGTACCTAAGTTGCACAATCCCAGCAACATTGAAATGCTCTTAGTTCCTTTTTGCAAAATGCGATCCAATTGATTGTTGCTGCAAAAAAATAGTTTCCCACAACCTGCTATATACAATGCTCCAGTGACCATGTAAGTTGGCCCGAGCACCAAATTTTCGGGAAGAAAACCTTTCCCCTACCTGGTTTCTCACTTAATATCCGCCCGAGTTTCGCATATCTTCCGTTTCTCCTCATCGCAGCTTCCATTAAACCGCAATCGCCCGGAAACTAGGACCGCACATCTTATCTGATAAAATCGTTCGCCCTTTAGACCGATTCTGGGGGGTGAGGCTAGACTAGTCGATGAGTCAACTGTTGATCTAATTTCATTACGTGAACGTAGAAGAAAAACGGGGTAAAAAATCACTAATGTGTGATCAATTTTCAAGGACAATTCTGTAATTTCTCCTACGATTTTAAATAGATTAAAACGCGTAATATCCAAAATCTAAGCTCAGATTCGGATTCCTCGTGAAAAATTGATGAGATTTCATGTATCATATGTTAGAATAGCGTGAAGGAAAGAGGTTTAATGACGCGTATAGATTCTGTCGTACTTCCCTTTTGAACTACGCCGCCGCGCGCCGGTCGCCCGAGACGCAACCGAACGGGGAGGCGCCGGCCGGCGCTTAAAGCGTTCGGTTTCGTCCCGAGGAATTCCCACGATAAATTCTTATTCTTCCTCCTCCGCTGACCCACTGAGCACTACCCATGTTGCCACGTTGGATTCATATGCTCGAATCAGTATGTCTACGTTACGTCTCTTTCCTTCACGCCAGGCTCGGGTATGATACATGAAATTGCATCGATTTTTAACGAGGAATCCGAATCTGAACTTCGATTTTGGGTATCACGCGTTTTAAGTAAAATTTTTCAACTTCAAAAATCCGAAATGACTGAAGTGGCTTAAAATGCCATCTCGGCTCCTGTTCGATGGATTCTCCTGAAAAAGTACGTGTCAGGGTATGATACATGAAATCGCATCGATTTTTTACGAGGAATCCGAATAATCTGAGCTTCGATTTTGGGGATCACGCGTTTTAAATCAAAATCTGTCAAAATTCAAAATTCGAAAATCCGAAATGGCTTAAAATGCTATCTCGGCCCCTGTTCGATGGATTTTTCTGAAATTCGGTGTCAGGAGGTATTTTTCGACGGGAAACTCGAATTTTTAGTCCATTTTTTAAAATTATCAAATCCAAGATGGCGGACGTGGCCTAAAATGCTATGTCGGCTCCTGTTCGATCGATTTATGGCGCCCCCTTACTACATGCCTACTCTTGTATTTCTGTACAGCCGCAAATTTAAGGTCAAGGGGCGCCTGACCGTCTATGGACCAGGTGGAGTTTTTGTCCTGAAAATTTACCTT